>JAGVSQ010001588.1:0-13287 GCA_022683975.1 Rhyacophila evoluta | reverse complement strand
CGTTATCAAAATAAATACAGAACAGTATTATTTATAAATATTTTTGATTTAAAGCTTTTAAAATAATTTTATTTCTCTATCTTTATTTATTTTTTTTTCAATATAAGCTACATACTTTTTTTACGTAATATTTTTATACGACATGAAATAAACTATTTTTTTCAATTATTTATCCAAATGAATATGTGAATTTAATTTTATTTTTTACGAGTATTGTTTTATTGATCTTTAGTTTCACATTTTTACTTTTCAATAAATATGTATATACATAAAACTATTATTTAAATTTATCAGTACTCGTATATTTATAAAATAAGCTTTAAAATTTTTTTGCACGAGTAAACAATTGTACTTTATTTTGACTTTAGATATAAATATAAATGAGAAAATATTACTACACAAGGTTTATTGACTAAAATTTAAATTGTTGATCAATATCAACCTGGTCATACATTGAAACGTCTCGAGTGTTACCAGAGAAAATAATATAAACTATAAAGTATGATACTACTGTATCGAACATTCATCTACAGTACACTTTGCGCAAAATAGATCAGATGCATAGCTCTCATGGCTGTCGAAGAAGTTGCGATAGAATACATTGAATTGAAAAATATCATATCATTTCGACGCAAGCAGGT
The DNA here is from genome assembly GCA_022683975.1 of Rhyacophila evoluta. Lineage (NCBI taxonomy): Eukaryota > Metazoa > Arthropoda > Insecta > Trichoptera > Rhyacophilidae > Rhyacophila > Rhyacophila evoluta. Next base: position 12,646 of record JAGVSQ010001588.1, on the reverse strand, counting down.
AGACGCTTACTCGTACATCTCAATAAACAACGAAAGCTTCGCCGACTTGGGTGCTTTGGGGGAAATATTACATGCTAAGTTATGCAAATCTTTCGTGTGTTTCGTAAACATTGTTTTCTTGTCGCTTGTGTTTTCTATTGCGAAGGATATTGGTTGAATTTGGCCTAAGTAAACGTTACCGTGATCTACCGGTGAGTCTTGGAATCTCCAATTACTAACACCAAGCAATTTGACCAAAGCATATACCACTGTAATATAAAACAATTTTGATTGATTATTAGAGCCCATTATATTCAAATATTTTTATACAACAACAAAAAACATTGAATGGGCCATCTTATGAAAAAAAATGGTAATTTATATAATTAGTCTGTGATTATTATTGAAAATATTAGAATTGATTGAATTAATCTTGATTTTTTATAATTAAATATAAAAATTCTAAAATATAAATATATCATTGTTGTATAATATGGCTACAATTAAAACATTATTTTTTATTTAAAAAATATGTTGCATTTATCAAAAGTCATGAGGTAAATAAAATGAAATAATGTGTTTCATGCTGCTTGTCTAAAATTTATCAATGATATATTGACAGAAAGCACTTAAGTCAGGAAAGTAAATCTTCAGATAACTGCACTATTTTTGCATGAATAAAATTAATAAAAATATTTTTCTTAACCGTACCGTATGATTTAGTGTATACACTAAGTGCATAAAATTTTACAAATTTTGATATTTAAGACAAAATTCGGTTGAAAACAAACTTACAATGTATAAAATAATGATCAATATTTTAGCATCAGTTTATAAATATCTAACTTTAATTTTTCAATATTATTTTTTGTTTATTTCTCAATAAACACGTTTTAAATATATAATATTGTATATTATGCTCATAAATAACGAATTCTAACATAAAATTTTCAATGTATGGTATAATTAAAAGTAGATTTCCGAAATTCAAGTCACTTGATTGTGTACGCGTTCTCCCTAAGAATTTATTCCAGCAATAAGGGATTCAGAAGTAACCCATATTATCCGGTAAAGCTTGTTGTTTGTTTATATTACCTTTGCTAAGCCACGGACCAGGTTGGATAAATAAACTGCTTGTTGCACAGTTTATGAATCTATGGTTCCCTCAACATATCTGTAGAAAATTGATTTCGATACAATTTCTCAAGCAAATATTTACTATATTTATAAAACTGAAGAGAAATATTTATAAAGAAAATCTATACCGTCATGATATTCAATTACTTTTCAAAATAATGGTGAAAATAAGAATAACTTCAGCCATTTTGAAATCCTGAAAAATATATTATTGTATAAAAGCTTCAACTAAGAAATATTTTCTATTTATATACTCTGTGGAATATAAGTAACATGATTTAATTAACATAATGTAATTTTAATTTTATCAGCCAACTTTTATAGCACAAATGTTTTTAGTAAAATATTTAAAGCTTTAACAGATCATCTTAATTTAATAGCAAAAAAATCAATCAAACATTTTTTAAATGAAATTAAATTAAAAACTATCAATTGAATTTGGGGGTTCTTAGAAATATTTATTAATTTTTTTTTCATGTTTACAATAGTACTTAACCATAAATTGATATTCAAAAATATGGTAGGTATTTGAGAAGTATTTTTTGATTATAAAGTCGATGTATATTTAAATATTATCAATATGGTAAGTCAATTTATACGGTTAATTAGAGACTTTAAATAGTCGGAAGCCGTTGTATCAAAAATCAAAGTGTAAATGTAATTAACTGTTTATTTAAAAAATAATCATTTTTATACGTTTAGATAAGTATAAGAGTATTAAACTAAGTACAAGTTGTTTTAAAATTTAAAAAACACGTTAGGTAATTCGGTTTTAAATATTTATTATATTTTGTTTGTTATGAACAAAATAATACGATAAAACTTAATTGTTAGAGAGCTATATAACACACCAAAGTATACTTTGAAATATTTAAACTTACTTCAATGCGGTAGGATTTTGCTGTTCTTATTTCAAAAGTTTCTGTCGTAGTAGGGCAATACCTAGCGGCATCGCAAATTAGGTTACAGCAAGTTGTTACAAATGAGATTCATATAATGTGGAAATCCGATTCATTTTTTCTACCGTCGTATTCAACGAAAAAAGAAAAAACGGCCATAGAACTCGGATAGCAGCTAATCAATAATCGTTTACAATAAAACTCCAAAAGAGGCTTTCATTTTTTATATTGAATTACTTTTCAAAAGTCTGTTTATAAAGCCCCTCGCGAGTCCATAGAAAATGTAAAAATTTCGTAAAAATCAAAATTATAGCCATACTATAAATCATTTTAAATGCTTACCTTTAGTTCATAAGCATGTATACTACAAATACGGCACGTAGAAAAAAAACTCTTTTTAATAATTTGAACTATATTAAAACTAATAACAATAAATCGTGTCAAGATAAATATTTGCATTGTTACTATTCACCGTACTTCATTTCCAAAAATTTCTTTGGGACCCTGTTTTAGAACTATTTACTTCTGAAACATAAAATTTTACAATTTGTGCTCTGAAAATGTGTATATGGATCCATATGGAGTGAAAATATCCATTCCAGAAATGTAGTATATGAATCTTTGCAACGTTAAGACATTTTTAGATTTTTTTCACAAGAATTGGTTGTTACACAATTGCTTAATTTATTAAGCGTCCAGCCTGGCAATTTTTCATTTTTTTAACGTTTCTTTGAGATAATTTAGAACGTATTTTTTTTTAAATGGATTTTTTTTTATTGGCCATGTCATAATTAGAATTAAAACTATTGACTAAGGAATTCAGTTGAAAATAGTTTAATCTGTTGTAGAAACTTGAGTTTAAGATTTTACATAATTAGCAAAAATAATTAAACATCCTAGTGTCAGACTAACAATTCAATCCAAAATAATGAGATTACTCTTAATTGACATATCTCATTCAAACCCTTTAAGGACAACTAAATCTTACAGTAGGATAAACTATCCAGAAAACGTATAACTCTGAAATTTCAGAACGTAATTGTACTAAATTTTAGTTTAACAGGGGACTACTGTCTGTCTAACTCTACACGAGTACGCCATATATATAATATATACTTTGACCTTTGAAACCTCTATTAGATATACATAAGCTTAGACGGCCTTCTGAAACAAATTAAGGAAATCCTTAAGAACAAACCACGTGACATGAGTAATTAATCTGGAGGTTATTTTATTCCTTGAAACAAATCTGAAAATCTGCAGCAACCTATATATTCCAAATATTAATACTGGAGAAGTATAAAGTAATCTTAATAGAAAGAAGGTAAAATAAAATTTGAGTATCGAAGTCATTTCACACGACTAGTCAAACATAATCCATTATCCACACTGCCAATCAATCATGATTGTGTAAATTTAGAGTTTTAAAAGTTTTCTCTCGGTAAATTATGTTTTACAATAAGTAACAAATAATTGTACAGTCATAAATATAGAATTAAAAATACTTGAAAATAGATTCCAAGAAAAAAAAATATATTTTGTTACCCCAGAAACAAAATTTAATATCCATTAAATATTTTTTAAAAACTTTTTCTATCCAAAAAGTGATTTTTAATAAAATACAATATAAAAGTCACTTGTAAATCGCTAATCGCAAGTTTAAGGCTGGTAGTTTTTAAACGTATGATACGGGTCCCAATTTTTTTTTAAATTTTCAATAAACACAATAAATATATCTTTTTTATTATCCATTGGTTGAATCTCAACTGAAACTAAAATATATATCATAAGAGTGACACAAAATGTTTCTTTCTTATGATTGAGTTAACTGAGTTAAATATTATTTGTTGTTTGCAGTAATAAAACTTTATTTCATATCGAAACATATTTCTATTTGTAAATTAGTTTTATCAATATCAGCGTGTCTTTCAGTTGTATCATTATCATATCAAACATCACTAGTCATTTTGATAAGAGTTTCACGACAGATATAGTTACCGACAAAACTAATAAACCGGTAGAATCATAAAATTGTTTTCCCATTTCCGTTCCGAAAACAATAGATGGATGCATAAAGATTACACTCCAAAAATTTTTCTAGTCAAATTATTTTTCAGCCAACTTAATCTAACAGATATCGACTCATACGCCTTTTTCAAAGACTAAAAACGATGGTAATTTAACCTTCAATCTTCAGCTCTGAAGCGCGCACGCTAACTTCTTGGTAACCGTTGATCCCAATATACTCGCAATATAATTTATTCAGCACTTATTCTACATATGTATATACTAAAAAAATGTTTATATTTCTCTTTTATTTGAAATTTTACTTGATATGGATACATAAAAATCAAGTACGTTTATTCTGTAAAGGAAATATTAAGTCAACATTTTCAGACAATATTTCATGAGATTTGTCTCCATTTATTCTCATTTATATTATTAAAACTCTAAAGACATTTGAATCGGTCGAAATTCTAAGGGTGATTTATTTTATAATAATATCGCCTTGCCAGTCGTTATGGAGTAAATTTTCCGCTAACGTCTCTAACAAACAAAGCATTTTACATTCAATTCTCGTTCGCGACTGTAAACCAAATCTCGCTACTTTCTCTTCACAAATTACAACTGTAAGATAACAGGTGAATTATTTTCACAGCTTTTAAATAGAGCAACCACCGGGTCAACTGTATAACAAGTTAGTTAATTCACTAACTGTTTTGTAAACAAACAATAAAAAGAAATAACAAAAAACGCGTAACATTTCAAATATGATACAAAATATTTTGGACCAATGGCTTTTTTATAATAATTGATTATGCGTTTTGAAACTATTATAGGAAGAAACTATTTCTTACGTTAAATATAGAAAATAATCGTTGTGTTAGCTTGGTAAGACGTTTATATATTACGATAAGGATAGCTTATTCATTTTCTATCTAATCTTTTTAACCTTAACGAATAAGGAATGCCAATTTTTTAGATTAAAAATATTAGTTTGGTTACTCTCTACACATATAAATGTATCGATACGAATGATTAACTTTAAGGCAGATTGTCTAAATACTTGAAGTTTAAACGAAAATTTATACAGCAAATTTATATATTTGACGTGACTTGAAATGTATTAAAACAAAAACAAAATTATTTTAACTAGATTAATATGTCATATCGTTTATAAACATATCCTCTTTCAACTCTCTGAGTGATAAAAATAAAATTTCATTTAACAGTAACCCAAAAAAATTATTATATTTATTATAAAACTTCATTTGCTGTATTAATACTGTTTTTGGTAACCGAATATCACTTAGAATATATTTTCACAATCGGAATTATTTTCTCTAATTTTTACTCGTCGTTTTATAAAACATTCATATTTCATTTTACTTAGCAAACAACTGTTGAAAACTTTCTTAAATATGATTTATTCAACAGCAGCGATAAATTATTTCTAAGTATTATTACTTTTCAGAAGGGTAGATAGTAAGAAGTTAGCATTCGACCCTATATGCAGTGGCGCGCTTTGTAAGTTTAGTTAATGATTATATAACATAAAACATGCCATGAGTATATGTTTTTGCAATAAATTATTTGACTGTAGATTGTAAGTTCAGTCCGTCTATTTTGATAATTTGATGAAAAGTACGGCAGTCCAAATATATAACACTGTGATGGAAGGCAATTACAGCCAATATAAACTGTGATATCATAAATAAGCATACATTTTGCAATTTGAAAAAACAATTTATTGTTGAATTGAATTAATTTAAAGTCAGACTTTTCATGTGAGTCCAAATTTTAACATAAACCGGACTTTTTAAATTATCGAAATACCATTGTTTTACCAACCCGAAAATGGGATTTTCAATTTAAAAAAATACTTGTATTAATAATACGAATAATAACCAAAATTCAAAGGTATATATTTTATATATTCAAAATAAATATTGTATCGAAAGTATCTGTAGTGTAATAAAAACATGAATAATAGTCTACTATTACTACGATCATTACTGACGTGATGTATTTAATATCAGTCTGTTGATGATCTCAGTAAGTCACTGGCTATAATGACTAATTTACCTATCATATAATGTGCTTCACATCTGCCACCTTAATTAATTATGCCAAACAAAGTAAAGACTAGTTTGAGACTAGAACAACACCTTCAAAGAACCATAAATGTTTCATAAGTTTTCTAATCACGATAATCTCATACTCAATTTTCCATTTTACAGGATTGTTTCAAATAATATTAAAATCAAACTATTAATTATATTACTCGTTACGAGTAATTTAAATTATATATTTACTTCATAAATAGAATTACTTCGATATTACTTCACATATAGAATTTATAATTTAGTACTTTACCTTAAAGACAACATATTAATATTATTTTATAAACTCAATTCAATTTGATCATAAGCATCCAATGTTTATAAGGCTTGGGGAGTTTATTTAAATTTCTTAATTGAACTAAATGTGAAAACAACAAGATAGTGTTAGATACAAGATACACTAATCGCATATCTGAATTTATTATTCTAGTAAAGTGGTCTCCCGAAATAATATATTATATTTTAATTACACCATATACATAGTCTTATAACTATTGATTATTAGATATAATTAGACATTTTGTAATAAAGTATCACATTGATCAAAGAGTGGATCTTTAAGACGCAATGGATCTAATTGCATGGTAAGAAATTAAATAATATTGTTAATAGACTAATTCTGTTTATTATACAAAGTTACATGGAATCACAATTAAATTTAATAAAAAAAATAGTACTGAGCTGTAAAAATCTCCATCAGTGATTTTGCAAAGTCATTTATCAAAGCTTTATCAGATATAAGGAAAATATAAATCACTATACCAAATTAACGGCTTGAAGATTATTCCGTTTTTGAAAGAAAACTGATATAAAATTTAATGGATTCCTTTAGTAATATAATGATCATTATTATTTTATAATTTTAAAATGTATAAAGCCTTTATTTGAATTAATTTGATAGCTTTGTTTTATAAAAACGATATCAGTGGGTTTTTTTCAAATTATCTTTAACACAAAAGAGTTCTTTTGACAAATGAAATCCGTTGTACGTCGTATGGGTATAACTAAACTGCTAAGCTTTACTTTTCAGCAATATTACACACACAAACAATGCCTTAGCATGCCCGTACAATTTTATTAATATAAAAAAATGTTTAAAACACCTACGTGATGGCTAAAATTTGACGCACAAGGCACACAGCGGATTTCACGAAATGTAATAAAACAAAAAAGAAAAGAAGAATCTCACACTTGACAGATGACATTTATTACCTCAAACAATAAAAAGGCAGGAACACGGCTCGCTTGAAAATTCTGATTTTTGTATGAAATATGCTGTATCCGTTTGCTTAAGGTAGATAAGATTTAAATAATGTTTGTCGCGTTTGGGTGTTGCCTTTTGTCAAGAAAACACCGCAGAAAACACGTTCTTCTAAATGAGACGAACGAAATGTAGTTATTATTTATATCAAGCATACACATCCATTACTTTGCTTAAAGCTAGCCAGATGAATAATTTAATTTTTTTCATAGTTCATTTTCCATAACTATTTACAGTAAATAAATAAGCCGCCTAAATTACTCAATCAATCCTAATCTTCGTTATTGCTGCTCAAAATAAACATTATATCACGTTGAGATTAAGTCATTCTTAGATTATGCTATTGATTTCACTGCTTCTCAGATTTTCACTGCAAAGTGCATTAATTCAAATCAGAAACTGAATTTCACAGCGTCCAATTTAATAAAGACAGGCGGAAAAGCTTTTATAATTGGGTACTGTTTTAGAATGAGGGTTGGCAAGGAGACAGAAAAATATTTCGATAAATACCGCATTGCTTTTTTCGTAGAAATAAATATTTCAATCGTTTACTGTGCTATGTTGGTTATGCGATAAAAGAAATTATAAAATAAATATTAAATCTCAATTAATTAGCGATTTTTAGATTTGTATGAATACTTAAAAATAAGCAATAGCCGATTATTAAATGTCATTTTAGATAAATAATAAAAACCAAAGTACCTTTGAATTATATTATATATTTAAGATGTTTATTTTTTTTTATTTAATAAATTAATTAAATCAATCATTATTTACTAATAAGATAAAAAAAATACACTAATAAGATAAAAAAAATACACGAAGGAATAAAATTATTGCAGTACAGTTAACTTCGATATAACGGGGAAAATATCTGTAAAGAGTAAAAGTGCAAGCATTGAAAGAAATTATTTGATGACAAAATACAACAGATTTAAAATATTTAGAAGTGTCAGAGGTTTCTGATTAATATAAGGCAATACAGAATGACGCTGGAGTAGCCCAAGAATATGTTTTATAGTCGTTAAAAGTAGATAAAGGTAAGCTTGGGTATAAAATCATGACTAAAAGTGAAAAATATGATGAAGTCTTGGAAAATGAGGATAGAAGTGAAGTAGTTAGTAGAAGGAAACAAAAAGCCCAAAAACAATTTGATCAGTTATAAGATTCAATCAGGACAAAATTTTCGACATTTTCATAATTTTTAAATTATGAAAGACAGCAGATTTTAAAGGTGCAAATTAAACTTGATTATTTTCTTAAAACTTTGCTGGCTTTGTATTGTACTGTTTATTTTATTAATAAAAAAATCATTAGAAAAACATATTTTTTATATATAACGAACATTTAGCTTTATCTGACACTCCTCGTCCACATTAGCCTGTTATATCATGGTTCTACTGTATTATTTTTATGATATTATATCGATTCAAATTTTAAAATGCTTTAATATTTTAATAATAAACCTATACACAACAGTTTTATATTTCAGTTTTTAATGTCATCATTCCATAAAATAACTTTGTATTAAAAAAATAGTAGGTCAATATTTCAACATTATATCTGCACATTTAAAATAAGTACATAGTGTGGTTCTACATTTCAATCTGACCTACAAAAAAGTTCAGCCCAGATGAAAAATTGTGCGTCGTAAAGCTTTAGCCGAATTACAAACGATGAAAACGTCACATTTATCGCGCGATAAAACTCAACTCCATACATGAAACACAAAAAAAAAAATCTAATAAATTTACGTTCAAAACACAGATTAAACGTGTGATTTCACGCATCGAGTCGCCCTACGTTCACAAAGCGCGCGGGAAAAAAACAAATTATCGTAATGTATACTAGTAATTCCACCAGTCCGGCAAACTTACGACAAACGGCCCAACAATAACCAGATTGTGAACGGTTGCGGATTTCGTGAGCCTTTGTCAATATTTTCGAATAGTTTCTAGACGTTGCCATAGGTACATAAAGGAAACAATGGTCACCGTAGATACAAGTCTCCACTTCGAAAATGAGAGATTTAAAAATAAATCTCTTACTCTATTGTGGTACCTTTCAGTACACTTCCTCTATTCCTCAGAAATAAGTCGCGATCATTACGTTTGGTACAATAAAATCATTTTCAGACTCTGAAAGCACCCGCTTAATTAATTTTATAAAGTCTTCTAGAAAAAATATTTGATCCGTAAATATTTATCTTTAATAATAATATATTGATGTTATGTTTAAAAGTTATTTTTATGTGATAATTTTATACGTTACATAATTTTATACTACAGACTTAAATTGAATTAGATTTTTAAAATAAAATATTATCTTATATTTGATGTGAATAATATTTCACCTTTAATTTAACCAATATAATATTTATCTATGTATCATATACTGTTAACACATTATTCAACTCTAGCTTAAAGGTATTGCCGACAAAGGCCAAAACTATGATTAAATAACCATAAATCATAATTGGCGAGAACTTTTGTGTATGGTTTATGTGTGATAAATAAACCATTAGAAGCTTTTATTCTAATACGCACGCATTTTTCTCTGTTATATCTGTAAATTATTATGCACATTATACATAATATCTTAAGTTCTTTATATCATACCAATGTTATCCCCGTGCCAATGAAATAGGCCATATCCAAAGTCGGTCAAATAAATAATCATTTATTCAACTGTATATAATGATAATTAATTATCCAAAGAAGGGTCTTTATAATTTCAATATCAAGATAAGTAAAATGATATCCACTCAAGTCAATTAATTAATTCTACACAGTAATATTATCAATACTAACCACAATATAAGCTATTTAATACTTTTTCAAATACCATAGTTATTCTAGGAAAAATTTATGAATTACTCATCAAATTTCAACGTAGACAACACCTCATATATAGTTGATTTATCTGTTAGAAACTGAATACATTTGAATATTTAATCTTAGCTTGTTTACATATCGACTAAGTAATCATTGCTTTTAATCAATAGTTCTTAACACGTTATACAATTGTTCTGAGTCTGTCGTTCATTTAATTTGAATTATAAGTATTTACCAACTCTTACTCATTACAAGTGTGGCCAATATTTGTGCAAGTTTATTTTTGGTTAAAACATATTTATATATTATACCACAATCTATAAGCTTGACTTTCGTAGCTGATGTGTGAAAAAAATAATAAATATATCTCAATACGAATTTATTTTCAATCAAAGCAATCAATTCAATCTCGCCATAGCTTCCAAAGTCATACATTTTAGTTTACTTTCTTATAATAATTTTTATTTCACAGTATTACAGTGTATAGTAAATTATATTTAAAAATATGTTTAAATGCTTTTCAAATTCTACCAACTCTGAAAATAGTTGTTCAGTTGTAATAATGCTTATTACTATGTCATTGAAATATCAAAACACTTACCAACTAAGTAAGACACATTCAAACCTGTCATTTTTTAATTATTTTATCTATTTTCATCGTTTTTTCCGTAAATCTCTCAGAAATAATCCATTTCAATATTTATTAAAATTAGTAAAACTCGAGAATTATTAGATAAATGGAAAACAATATTTAAGATACCAGACAAACAAAAGAAAAGAATATATCGTTTTAAAAATGTAAAATATAATGTGGAGCCAAACAATTGCTGATATTGGCAATTTAGACTTACGTAATTACGTTCATTCTATGAATTTCATTTATTCTGTACTCAATTATGAAGCTTCGTTTTTACGAATGAAAATTTTTGAGTTCTGAGAAAATGCTCGTCTAGATTCTGAAATGCCTTTGTAGCAACGTTATCACAGCAGCCGCCAAGTTTCTTTGACGGTTTAATGAAATTTGATTTACGTCGGTTCGTCCACGCCGTGAAATTTCAGATAAGTATTCACTTTTGATAGGGAGGCATTCCGCAGGTATTTTACATTCATTACATACGTACACCTTTAATAAAATAAAAAAAATTCTTGAAATTCGATTTTAATTAAATAAATTTTACAGCTATCTTGTTTGTGATTCAGAGCCGCGAGAATATTTTTATATCTCTTCTGTATCTGAAAATAATAGTTTTAGATTAATATTTGATGAAATTTGTAATAAAATATATTTAAGACAGATAAAACTTAAATCTATTATCTTTTAAAAGATGATTTTCAAATATTTTAAATGAATAAACATGTGATTAATAAGATTTAAGATGAAAATGATCTTAAAATTAAGCTCGAACCATATCTTGCCTTATCGGACCTCTTTCTTTTTAATAAAATCTTTGTACATTCTATCAATTATGCAGTATTTGCTTTAAAAAGTTACGGCATCATATGGCAAGCGTAATGATCTTGTCACATAAACTTACTGACAAAATAAATCTCCATTTTTTTTTAATTACCTTTTTTCATTTTATTTCGTTTAACTTCGGTACATTTGAGTGCGTGGCAACCTAAATCTTGTGTAGCTCCAAGATACGTCTGATTAAAAACAGGTATAAGTAAGAGGTGGGTGGATGGAGGTCATATTATTAAAGTTATTTCTAGATAAAATCGTGTCAATAATACATATCGACTGTCATTCTAATATTATAATCATTAATATATTCTTTATAATCTTTGATTCAGCCATTGAACCTATTTTTTTAAATAAAATTAACATACTTGAGAATTTGGTGTATTTATTATATAGTTAAAATCAAATAGAAAAATGACTCGCTATTTTGATACCATACATATCATTGATAGCATACTACAATTTAAACTGATTTGATTTTTGTTTTTTTTCTCCAAATAATATACTATATTTATATTTACAGCTTTATTTTATACTTTAAAAATACATTTATAGTGATAAAAAAGTATTTTCAAAATATGCGATTAATTTATTTAAACGGATCGGACACAAAATATATATAAATAATTTTAAATAAAAATTAATATTATATAAATAATTATTATTCGTCCAATTCAAAATGCAATAAAGAGATTGACTGCGGATAATAAAAATTCTAAAAAGAAATCTATGATAAAAATCGGATTATTAGAGAACTCGTGAAATTCATTCATTAGTTCACATCTATTATAATTGTTCAAATATTTTCTGATAAAAATCATCCTCAATATAACTTAATAGCTGAACAGAGTAAAAAAATACGTACGATCTAATATATAAAAGTCAAAATATGTATGTTCGTTCGTTCGTCCACAATTCTTCTCTACGTCACTACAATACTTTTCTGAAAT
>JAGVSQ010001587.1:0-28409 GCA_022683975.1 Rhyacophila evoluta | reverse complement strand
ATTTTATTTTTATTTATTTCTATCTTATAAATAATTGTATTATCTGATAATCTTATCAGCTACTGCTTCTTCCATGCTTTTAAAAAATGTATAAAAATACTATTTAGAGTATGTTTGTACTTTTTATACTCTCAATTGAACCAATAAATAAATGTATCAACAATTTCAATTCAATTATCAATAATGGCCTAGGAAGACATTGAAATTAATAAAATTTTGTAATTACGTATTCGACAAATCGCTTCTCATAAACAAGCGTCTGCACTCTCTACAATAAACTATCTTGGAATCAATTTGCATGAAAGATACAAAATTTCTGTGAAGTGATTGGTGTCTCCAGTGACCATATAAAATATTAGAAAAATGACCGAATGAATGAATATATATGTACATATTGTAGGCTTATTTTATAATTTATCAAATCAAAAAAAACAGTGAAAAAATTTCAAATGAAATTATTTTACTGACGTGATGTATGTTGGATATTGGATTTAAATTTATTGAACATGTTTCATTAAACTTAACGAACCAAAACATAATTATACTTTTCTTAATGTGATACACTCTCAAACTTTGATACAACACCGTTATCTTAAATTAAACATACAAACATATATTGACGATATTTACAATACTGTACTATTTTTCCTTGATACAAAAGCTCCTACAGTGTTTTCAAAATAGCATGGTGTTTTTGTTTTTTCTATTTCTATCTCTCTACCGATGGGAGGCGAGCGTAGCAAGTAGGAACGGGTCCCTCTATTTAATATATAAAAATGGAGCACAAGCTTCTAAGTGTGAAGATTTATCTTGACAGGATTAGTCGAAAGACAATTTTTCAACCGATTATGCATAAAGCTATGCACTTTTTAATAAAAAAAAATCATCATGCAGCTGCGGGATATGTATAATCTTCATATCCGAAGCACACACGTTATCAACTAGACCACGGTGGTGAATTCTTTTAATGAGAAGTCCCAAATGAGTAATCTTTTATAAAAAAATTATATTAATAAACATATATATATATTTGCCTAGAAAAATATATCGAAAGACAAAAAAAAATGGGTATAAAATCAATGTTCATATCACTCCAGTAGATAGTACCATAATCATTTATATAGATTGTTAAATGACAACCTTAAACTAACCACTATTTTCAAATTAAATAAGCCATAAATCATATGATGAAATTTAACTTATTTCACAAGGTAGTTCTCTATTATCAAACCCCTGAACGTGCCTCCTGTCCGCCACCCATTACTCAAAGTCCAACTCGAATGAACTCAATTTGAACTTTCGCACTGACGCCATTACCTTTTGTATTTGGTGGATGATAACCAATAACGGAATATTGACTTATTTGTGGGAACTCGTTACAAAAGTTAATTAATTTTCGGTTAATTTGATATAAATAGCAGATTATTATTTTATGAACATATTATATGTTACATTTAAGGTATTAAAATTTTAAAATACTTTAATAATATATAAACTATTTCTTTCTTCCTCAAATTCTTTTTGAGCTGCAGAATATGGTTTATTAATCAGAATTTAATGCTTTTCAAATTTGAAATTATATTACTTTTTTGACAGTACATTACATATTGAATATTTTTTAATAAATGTTCTCATGTTACATGAATATTTTAAATAATTATTAAAGATCATAAATCGAATTTATTTATGTATGTATTTGTAATTGATAAAACTAAATATTTTTTAATACTTAAACGTATACAGATAATAATATAGTTATGAGTTATATTATAAAATATGATTATAATATTATAAATTAGAATAATTAATCATTATAAAAATAAAAATAATCGCAATATTTCAAAAACATGTATAATTTATTTTTAAAATAAATAAGTTAAAAATGATATAAGTTTCTAATAAATATATCGTAGCAGAGTCTTTTTAGTTAAAAGCTTATAACGTATACTAAGATAAATAACTAATTTTATCAATATTGAAAGAGTTTATATATCACTATACTATTATTTATACTCAACAAGTCTCGGAATTCTCTTTTAAAAATTCTTTTTACAAAAATTTCTCACAGTTTTATAGATAAATGAAAAAGTTCAACTTCCGGTTTGAACTCTCTTTGAAAGTTTTCCAATTTTTCCTCGAGGCAATCATTATTGAAACTAATAACTCTTCTCAGAGTGCGATCGCCTTCCACAACTTCTACTGCTTTCAAACGCTTAAGAAACTGTTTATTTCCTCTTTCAATTTACTGAATATGTACTGAAACTTTATTTTACTTTTGTTTTCAGAAGTTTTGAATGGAGATATTTCATTTTCATTCATTAAAATAAAGTAAACAATAATGATAGTAAACTAAACCTTAAAATTAAAAATAAATTTAAACAAAATTCGTGGTTTACGGTAAATATACGTAACGATGAGTATTTCAGTCCGTATAAAACTACATACATATGATAAAAGCTTGAAAACATAAGAATTGATTATTGTTAAAACATCCGATATGCCGTTCATAAAAGTTGTGGGCAAAAATTCAAAACATTCTCATTTTTACATAATTTAAAAAAGTACTTCGTATTTTGTCATTACTTGTTAATTTTATATTGTCTTTATATTTTGAAATACGTATGCATTCACATATAATATTTATGTTAAAAAAATACTACTGAAAATATCAACATTCAATTAGAAATTATATTTATTTAAACTTTGCATAGCTCGTTAATGCTGAGAAGCATATTTTACTTTCGCAATACAATTCTTTATTAAATAAAGAAAGACTTTCAAAGATAAATGTGATAATGCATTTTACCTTAAAGAAAATATTTAGATTTGAAGACAGACAAGCAAATAAAACCGCGAGCAGTACAAAATAAAAGGGTAGATATTTGGAAATGTAGTGACAACGTGTAAAAGAGAGAAAAATTGAAAAATTCTAAAGAGAAGAAGCGAAAAAACGGTAGAGGCTAGAACACAATCCCAGGCCTCGCGCAAGCTGAACCGCTTAATTGCATTATTTTCCATAATTTATCGAGAAAAAGTGCTAATGGTGGAAACGACGGGGCGGATGAGGGGTTAAAGGCGTTTTCAGACAACATGGGCTAGAGGAAGACGACCCCTCGCTTGCCAAGTAGCGTCTCGTGACTGGGTAGTTTTGCAAAACAAAGTGTATTTGCAATTGAAATTATCATGAAGTTTGTGATGTTAGAGTAAATATTATTGTGGGCCGGGTCTATGGAGTGTAAAATATTAATATTTAACCAAGATGAAATAACACAAGCAAATTATTATATTAGATACAGGTAAAATGTGCACATGTGCCTAATTATAGTAAATTTACATAATCTTTATGTTTTCATTGTTATATTATTTTTATATTGCTTCACACAAGTTGGCATCTGTAGTAATAATTTTTTTTTTTTAATTTTACAAAGAAATTGTTTTTCGCGGATTTATATCATTGTCATATTAAATAATTTCCTAAAATAATATTATATTAAACCATTTTTTTTATCATATCATCCGGCTCCCTGCAGTATTTCTCATTTCTTTTTTCTTTAAAGCATCGGAAACAATTATAAAGTCAACGGTTATTTATTATGTAAGACTCCTTAAATATATTTTTTCGAAGAAATTATTAATTTTCTGATATATTGTTATCAAGTTTTTTAATTATACCAACCATAAAAAAAACTATTTGTACTATAAATACCGGTAAAATACAATATATTTATTAAATGAGGTATATACTGGTATATTTATTAGCGATAAAAACTCAGATTAAATAATACATGTTTGGAATAATGCATTTAATTTTTGCCAAATAATTTAGAATTTAAATTTTTTTCCATCAAGCAACATCAGTCAAAAATATTAAACCATTAAACATTATTATTTGTTTTAGATACAGAGGTAATTGCTACATTATGTTTTCAATAATTAAAAGCTATCTATGGTTCAATGCTATGTGCGTCTATGTGTAAAATAAAAGAAAAAATGTGGGGGCTCTAAAAGAATAAAGAAGCAAAGACCTCAATAACAAGTATTCAGCTACCGTGGCGAAAGTATTATGGCGGTATGGAATGAAGCAACTTAATAAGGAAAACCAAGGAGGGAGGCATTCGCGTGATTTATCACATTGTTCCCCTATATCTCTCAGGTTCATAGTATAATGGGGACTTACTCTTTTGGTTTTTTTTTTCTCTCTTAACGCAAGCAATTTACCCGAAGATTTTGCAAAACAAAATCCAGCAATTACGTTCTTATGTACATGAAATATTTGTAATGTTCTTTGGAAATTTAAAAAGAAGAGAAGTTATTATTCATCATTTATGTTTTCACCAGAATAAAAATTATCCTGCTTAACTTTATACGTATCTTACAAAACTAACGTGGCCATAGAAATAAGATGCGTAGTTTATTTTACACGACTTTATATATATATTACTAAAATAAAGGTTCAAATTTTCTACAATTTATAAACCTAAAAATCTAATCCAATAATATTTTATTTGATTTTCTGAATATGAATATATAAAGCCTTAATTTGTTAATTTGTTGGTATTCATGGCATTTTCAAACTGTTTCAGATTGAGTCCTATGTGTATTTATAAAAAAATGGTATTTTTGCTTTTTTCTGTTTCAAACTTAATAGTTCTTTTGCTTCTGACTAGATGCATTTAAAACGAGTGATTAGTGCTTATTTTAAATAAATACAATATCTAGAGAAAGCTCGCGTCACGTGATATGGAACAAACATCATGAATTTGTGGAAAAAAGTGATTTCATACCTTTCAATTATTGATTTAATAATAATTTTACCATTTTGTAATATTATCGTATTTAATAATTGTATGTCAAAAATAAATTTGTGTATAAAAGAATGTCTAGAATGCCAACATTTATCAAATTAAATTGATTAAATCCGCTAAATTTAGTTGAATTATTGGACTTTTACAATACAATTACGCTTTGTAAGTTTTCACATGGTAAATTGCTGTTTCAACATTTTGTAACTATGAACAAAGGGCTGTGAAGCTGGCCGCGAACTGCGGTTTTGTGCAAAGCATTCCCAGAAACTTTGATTTCGTAGCTTTTGCTCAAAGATAGGGGCAGAGAACATGGCTTGGAAACTAGCCGTCAAAGATCGGTTCGAGATGTTAATTTACATTTGAAGCTTCTCGGTGAGCCAACAACTTTCGATATCGAGTCCGCGGCCTGTACGGTGACAACTCAAATGGCATTTAGTGATTAAAGCTCTTCATTGTTGCCAAATACAACAAAGCTCGTTCCTTTATAACCTAACCGCAAGACAAATAAATCTAATTTGTGATTTTATTTGTAACCGAATAAGGTACAACTTCTTAGCCATAATATTGCAAATGAAGTATTTTCTATGAAAAAATAAAATCAATTTCTTTTATAATGATACAAATTTCATTATTATCCACTTTATCCGCTAAAATTTCTTTAATTAACCATAACTGTAAAAATATTAGCATATGATTATCATTTTAATATTTTAAAACAAATGATAATACTGTGATGTAATAAGAGATAATCGTAAATATTATATTTCTCTCTCTTTTTCTGCTATATCAGCTCCCGATACGGAGCATATGGCCTTCACATGGTGGCTCCAGTATTATCTGTCACCTTCCAGCCACCTTGCATCTTCCTAGGTCATGCCGGTATTTCTTTAGACACGAGGATACGTTTCAAAGTAGACCATGCAAAAAAATATAAAAAATGGTAGACATCACTTTCTGGCTAACTTGATTCACATTTTTATTATTATTCAAATAATTTTCATGATATATTTTCCTTTGCTTATAGCAAATAACATTTAGTCACTCAGTGTCACTGCTAGATTATACCGTACTGTTTACTGTATTTTTTTTAGTGAAAATTCGTTCTAGTATTTTTTTCCATGGTTGAATGATTTGAAGTGTAGTTACCATCTTTTTTAAATAATTAAAAAAATATTATTAAGTGTTCGCTGGATATAATATGATTTTAATGTTGAAATTATTGACCAAGCGAGATTTTAAAATTTTGAGCTGTGTTGAATTAAAAATTACTGTAAAAAAATATTCGCTTCTTTTTCTTGGACCATGTTATTTCGAAACCGCGCAAAAAGAGAATTGAGTGTATTACGTAAAAATCTTTTTTTACATTATAGTATGTATGCATTTAAAATAAATAAAGGTTTACGCCACGATATGACAATATAACATAACTTTGTTTTAATGTAATAAGAAAATTACATAAATTTATATATCACGTACCAGTTATATGTACAACGTATTATATATGTAGGCAAAATAAATATGTTGTTGGATAATAATATTTCGTCTCAGATTGGAAATATTTTTATATTAATTTACAAATTTACAGATATAAGTATGTATTACACAGGAAAACTAGGCATTACACATAAAAATAATTATAGAATCTTTGTTGTATATTAAACCTGCTGCTTGAATAAGAAAATCTTCATTCAAACCCGTTGTGGTAGAAAATGGGGTTTCTTTTGAATATACGATAACGTAAGAATAAATTGGGTTACTAAATAATGCGTAGTCAATAAGGTTTTGGATATCACAACATTGTGATGCTTGGGTATTATAATGAAAGATTAACGGTAATTTTGTTATTTGGAACAAATAACAAAAAAGCGGACCTCTATCAATCTAGCGACCGAAAGCAAAATCTTTCGTGGCTAACTGACCATAGTTTCCTCTATGAGCCCAGAGCTTAACAAACAAACATTATGTTATATCGCGTAGGCGGGACCTTTCGACATCCGTTTCTCGATCTTTTATTTTCCGCATCGCAGAAACTATACAACTATTTTACGCTGATTATCATAATATTTTCCTAATAAAATCACATGAATTTTGCATGGTTAAACATTTTATTTTACTTTTATTATTTTGTGATATTAGTACAGAAATGCCATATTTTTTTTTTTTGAAACCTTGAATTATTCTTCAAACATTTGGGCCGAAGGAAGAATATTAAACTATGTTACTACGAGCGCTCTAGAGCAAGTAAAATCGTTGAGCCCCCTAGAATTTCTCATTTTTTTAGCTCATTCTAGCTTAAATATTTACTTGCTCTCTCGATATAATATTTTGCATCTCGCATGATTCATGCGCCTGTAGCATCTGCTCCAACCGCTCCTAAGTAGCTATACCACTGCTTATGATAATGTATTTAGATAGTAAAAATCTACCGCCTGTTTGAAAAAAAAAAAAACAAATATTATATAAGCACATGAAAATATTGAGAAATAAATCATAAAGAATAAACAAAAGTACTCAATTAGAAATGTTAAACGTCATTTATGACGAGAAAGTAAATTAAGATTAATTAAAAAGGGTTTGTATTCAACAGTATATTTCATTAGAACTGATTACTGATTATGACAAAAGTTTTGGAAAGCTCTGTTATAAAGCCTTTATAAAGCCACCCTACCTAGAGCTAATAAAGAATAATTACGGCCGGAGAGGCTTCGACTGCGCGGCGTTGGCTCATTTATTATTGTTAGCGCTCGAAAGTGGTAGTTTCTGCGTCCTGGCAAAGCTAGCCATCGTGCCACTAACATGAAAAAGTGATGGCTGTTTGAAGAACAAATAGAGTATCGTTGGTCTCAAATTACGAGAGACCCTTATACTGGTCCGGTAACGTGCGAGGTTCGACTACTCAGATATTTGACAGTGCATTTGATTTACGGCCTAATAGCTAACGTAATAAACGTAATATCGATCGTTTGAATCGAAGGAATACACAAACTATATTGAGTACAGAATTAACGTTATTACATTTTATTTCTAAAAAGATATATAATCTAAAAGCTTGGTTAATTTTTTCCTAAAAAAATATCAAAATAATATTTATCGTTCACTTTTGAACGAGCACCTTTTGAAAATATATTAATGCATATAGCTATTGATAGAAATTAATATTCAATTAACTAATACATGTACATATACATTATTATTAATTTCGATGTCAATCGTTGAGAAGTTTTACTTGAATATCCATAAATGAAGTGAGATATTTTTTTCTTATATTATTAGTTTTGTCATTCATTGTCATTGATATGCGTACATTTGTTAACCATGTGTGTATGCCACATCACAGCTCACGGGCTGAATTTTATTGCCACGTTTGGAATCGTTTGTTTTTTTCCTCCTTATATTTGTTTGCAAGAGATTAAACAAATCAATAATCACTAAGCTTTGTAAGAATCATGACATTTTTTACCGTACATTTTCATATATTTCATCACTAATTTATTATATTTTAAGCATTTTGTAGATTACAATGAATGTTTGTTTGATATGAGCTTTCATAAAAGAATTTATTATTTACCATATTAGTAGTCGCTTGAAGTTAATTACAGCGAATAATATTAGTTTAACTGGAGCTTAATTATTCCGTTTTAGAATAACAATATATCATGGTACCGATTTATAAGCTCTGAAGTTGGCAAAGCAAACAAACATTTGCGAATTTCTAGCCGATCGACTAGATCTATAAATTGATATTTTATTCATGTGGTCCATTATTGCGAAAGGAAGACTAGCCGCCTGGAAATAAATGTATCCAGATATTCTGTGTCAAGGAAAAGGATAGCTTCTAAAAAACTTCTGACTCTTTTCCACAATATTCATGGACCAGAATTTAGTGAGGTCATTTGCTTTTTAAATGACCGCAAATGGCAAAGGCTGACGCAACGTCGGAACAAATTACTTTTTAGATTCATGTGCGTTCGTTTACTTCGATTAATTATTTATATTTATTTTGTATAATACGTTTCAATAATATGATATTACATAATATTCCATGTATACATTTTATACACACAGATCAGTCACAAAATAAATATAAAGCTCGAACTTATTTGAAAAAAAATCAATGCGCTTGTTCCATAAAGACGGTATTCACATTGCAAAGATTCGTGTACCTACTCAAGTTGTAATTTTTGATTCATTTAAAAAAGTGCAATTTTATTGATTTTTCATGGAAAATAACCACTGAAGCCGAGTCGTAAGTGCGTATTATTAGATGCTGATGTTGGCTTGAATACTTCAGCTACAAGTATTTTAAAAAGAAATACAAATATTAGATGCCCAACGGAATGGGCAATTAGTTAACGAGCAATTCTTGTGGATAAAATTTTTCTTCCGAAATATAAAATGTAAATAATATTAAAAAAATAATCGTTTAATCTGAAAATTTAAAATAAGGTGTCAACTAAAAAATTGATTGGCATTTATATTAAAATTAATACTTACAGTATACTTATACTTAAAATATATGCATACAGGCACTCGATTAAACAAGTACGATGGATATTAGTAATAACCGTTTGATGTTATGAGAATTCTGCTGTTGCAGCTCAAACACAAATAAATACATCATACCATTTTCACCGACCGCTACTTTACATGCATTAACATCAAACTCCAGAAGCTTCCGGCGACCAGGCATTCATCCATCATCCGAGCAGGATGCGCTCTGCACTTCCGGTTGCACTCGCGCTTATGTTATTATGTATCCAGCGAATATTTCTGAGAGATATATGGGAACTTACGAGGATTAATATCAAGCCAAACAAAGGGCGCAATGTAAGCCTTAATATTATTAGTCCAATCACAAATGAAAGCAAAAATATAATACCTACTACTAAGAAAAATAATCTCTAGAGCTTAAAGCTTATTCTTACAAATTGAAATAAATCTGTCTATTCAAATTCCAAGTTTTTATACGAATAATAATATTGATAAATAATCTTTGAATTACTTATTTTAAGATAATTCACATCATAAATTCGAGTAGGTAAATTAATACAAATTAATTGAATTTCAAAATTATATTTTGATGTATTCAGACGTAATAACAGACGAAGATATTATGATAGCAACATATTATTTTTCTGCAGATCAAATTTTCGCTGAACAAGTATTATTCAGAAAATTGCCTCGCCTATAATAACATAAAAATGGACCGTATTCATACATTGGTAAACTTTATAACATAAAAGCAAATATAACATACGTTTATAGAAACTGAAATTATTCATATGGTACGTAAATTTTATACTTATTACTGTGTAACAAGCTTTAATATATCAGTGGGAGTTCACACACAAATATGGTCTTAACGACTGAGATAATGGTACACACATAAATTTTAATTATTTATACATAAAGGTTTCTACTCGTTGTATTTTGATAATAATATATAGCCCATGAGCTTTTTAATCTTATTGTTCTGACATGATTCTTATGGAACAAGATATGAAGAATCTTGTAGTTTTACTCGATCTCTTTATATAACTGATATATCCCACGGTTAAAACGCTTTCTGCAGTACAATTTATTGTGAATTATATAAACACTCATTATGCATGATTTTATCAGTGTTGCCAAAGGTAGTGGAATTTTGGCCACGTAGCGACGATGGCGACATAATCAGCAAAGTGGCTTAATTCGGTCGGCTTCAATTATAATAAAGAAAGTAGTGTTTAGATTTTTTAATACACATTCTCTTATTGAATATATTTATGTCTACTACACAACGAGGTAATAAAAGTTCTTATCGGCGTATTTTTTACCTCTCTTCTATAATTTGTAATCCATAAGAAATTATGACATGAAGTAAAATTTTACATGACACTTCCAATTTAACCGCTGGCACTAAATTCTATGGATTTTTTACACGCTTAAGTTAAAGATCAAGGTATAATTCCAATATATAAAACTGAATATATGTAAGTGTAAGAAGATAATCGTGTGTACCATATTTTGTAAAAATAAATGCATTATTTCAAGTTCATTATTTTTGTTGTGAGATGACGTAATCCACACATCCTAAAACTATTATAATAAACATAGCAATATAAAAAATTGTGAACATAAATGAATAGTATTCGGCAGTTGACTGATGTTTCACTTTGGGATTATAAATTATTTATATAACAATCGGGACCAGCATGACTGTGTTGCCTATCGTAAATTACATTGCTTAGTGTGTGAACCTTCTGACATCTACTAATGACCCATCTCAGACGTGAACAAACAAGCGTCAAGCAATTTCAAACATTTTATTTTTTAACTGCAACCACAAAACATCTGACCCCTTGAGCTATCCATAAATAAAATATTGTACTGATTTTGCAGATACGATTTAGTGATGAGTGACTTTTTAAATTGATATGTTAACTATGTGAAATGTCAAAAAAAAATCTAAGCTTGAATAATAGCATACAATCACAACATAAACTTATAATCTGGCAGTGGATGTTATTTAAAGGCCTATTACACTAGACAATATTAAGTGCTCTTATTGCAGAGTGGGCGTGGTCTCTTGTATGTGATTTAAGTGTCTAAGGCTTATTACACCGCACTCAGTAATGGCAAGGGTGCCTTGAAATTGTGTAGTGTAATCGGCCTTTTAATCATACGTACACTCATATCTCATGATTTAATGACATAATTTAGCATGTAAATTAAAAAATAAAAGAAAACATATGCACATAATATTTTTATCTGATGATTTTAATAAGCTACAATATGCTACCACGATCACTTTGATGACAATTTTGTACCTGTAATTGTAAATAAAAGTACTCTCTAAAGGGAGAAACTGAAACTAAACGGACGACCGCTAACAGGACAGTATTTTTGGCCGTATAACGAAACATTGTCGTCCGTAAATCGAAAAAGTGCTATAATTAAAAAAGGCCGTTATAGTGAAATACCGTACAAAGAGCGGGCGTATAGCGAAGTATAGGTATAAAATATATATATATATACCGGATAAGTACAATGTACAGACGAGGAAAATAGATTTAAATATATATAACATCCTGAAAAATTAAAATGATTTTTTTTACATTTGGAAACTTTTTTACGTTTAAGCCTAAATAAATATATAATTAGGATAAAAAATCCAATCTTTTTATATAGATGTACTGCAAAAAACTATTTTTTGTATTATTTTTTTTATTTTGTATTATGATATGATATATTATGGCAGTACTCTCCAAACCACGCGTGACCAATCGTCAGCCGCAGGCTCTATGCGAGAAAGAGGATGGGCGAAATTTTTCTGTAGAAAGTATAAATATTTTTTTACGATACATATTTGGCCGAGGTACCTATTTATTAAATTTCTTCAAACAAGAACATATTATGATTACAAAATATTTATACACAGTGGCGGCCGATGAAACATTGTGTCTCAATCGGACAATCGCAAAAACACTGTTCAATTTTATTTTTTTTAAATTACTTTTAAGTTCCTATTTTGTATGGTATAATAAAAAGATCTATCAGTAATTATTGATTTTGAATAAAGCTTTTGACAACTTAAATCATTTATTTTTTGGGAGCCTGGGATTATATTTATCTGGTTTAGGCCGTGGAATGAAATAGTACTGATGTAAAGTAATGAACAATCATATAATAATATCATTATAGACATTTTGAAAAACATTTCCACTAGAACGACTTTTAATCACGAATGAAAAAAATATGTAGTATATTATCACTATCAGTTGCAATGTATATTGATTGAAGGTATAATTGAGGGGGGTAATTCCAAATTGCATTTATTCCAGTATACCAAAATTGAAAAGATTTGAAGAATTGAGCATGTATTTTTTTGTGTGAAAGAACCATATAGATCTTTTCACGGTTGATTATTTTTTAAACTATTTTCGAAAATAGTTTTGTCAACTAGTTTAGATGCTGTATGGTTCTTGTATACAAGAAATACTTCTTCTAGAAATCTTCACCTCTGAATTTTGGCATAATGAAATTAGTTCACTTAAATTTTACTTGAAAGCGGTGGCTCACACTATGTACTCACAAGGTATTTTTTTAAGTATATTTATATGGCAGAAATTCAATCTTTATCTTTGTTTAAATTATTATATATATATATATATATTGAAGCTTTCAACTATTATTTTTTGAAACTAACCAAACAAGTATATTTTTATAACATTTATATTCCAGGAATTCTATTATTATTTATATATAACCAATTTCAATTCATTAAATTGTTTTGTGATATGTTTATGCTTTTAATCAGACTATTCCAACATTTGATACATGTAATGAATCAGTACAAGTATTTAATTGCTTATTATTGCTAAAACATGTCCTACCAAGAATCAATAAATAAACAAAAATACGTCGTAATTTTCATTTTTATAAACAATTATGAATAGAAGATGTGTTATGATATTAATTTAAATTCTTGTTTATGGAGATTTTATTCATGAGTATGTGTATACATTTTGTATCAAAGAATATTAGCTGACGGAACGCCCTTTTAAGCAAAAGTTTTAAATAGATACAAAACATAATATAAAGAATAAGCCATACAATTTTTATGAAAGATAATTTTTAAGGGACATTTTTATATTATAAAAGATTATCTAAAGTGAAGGATTGCTTCAAATTACTTTAAGAAAGTATATTATCTCCAGGCCTTCTGACAAGCATTTTCCATTGTGTTCTGTAATCTGAATTCTTTGAAGAGCAAAACGCCCCTGTTTCGGGACTTCAAATTGTATGAAAGTGTATATTTTGTAAGGTGAAGATTATTTATGACAACGTTTGAATAAAGTTTTTATTGATAACGCTTCAGAATCAAGCGGCGCGACAGTGTCAGACTGGAAGATGATAAATGACAGAAAAGAGTACCTTTCAAAAGAATGTTAAAAGATAGTTCTTAAGTTTGTTACGCAAAATGAAAGCCAAAAAATGATCACACTGGAACCACTGAATTTCAATTCCTCCATGAGATAATGCAACATTTTTATTGGGTGGAAAATGACTTGATGAAATGAGATTTTTAATGAAACATTTTTTTTTACTCAAATAAAATTGATAAATAGCAATGGGACAACGATAGAAAACACATAAATACTTTTTATAAATTTTATTTTGTATGCTTAAATTGCATTGATTTAATAAAATTGTATTTTACAGTTTATGTTTTTTATATAAAATATTACGTCTAAGGCTAAGAAACATTTAATTCTATGTAATGCTATAAAATAAAATTTAGACGCATTTATACCAAAGAAATAGCAAGAAATCTCAAGATTTAGATCACATGCACAATTTTAAATCTCTTTAATAATAGCTAGAATATTTTCTCATATTTCAAATACTCCGTTTTTATAATACATGTCATTTAGATAGATACATTGGTACTAAAAAATAAACTCAACATATTTTTTAATAATTTTGTCTGCAAAAATATTAATTTCTACTTACACAGTCAAATGCCGCCATAGCGAAACTTTTCGTTACCCTGAAACTTCGTTGTAAAGGAATGTAAAATAGATATAACCTTTTTCGGTATTTTTGATATTATTTATGAAATTATGTTAGTTTTACTGAAAATTTTGATATTTCGATATTCGCTTTAGCGAAATTTGACTGTATTATAAAGTATACTATACTTGTATAGATAAACCATATGTCGTAAATTGTATTTTTTTAAAATATAATATAAGTTATTTATTCTAATTTTGAAGATAGTTTTGACGTATGAATGATAAAAAAAATACCTAAAGCATTTTCATATTTCATGATAACATAATTATATTAATTTATACTGGATCATAAAATTTAATTATCCTTAAGCACGATTAAAGATTATATTATAATATCGAGGTATATTTTCATTATTAAGAAACTGCGGTCGCTTTAAGAGATACCGACAACAAAGATTGTGAACCAATACAAATACCCTTATTGGAAATAAACAACATTGTAATATAAACTGATCTATACGGATCGAATATCCAAATTTAATCAAAAGCTACAAAGTCATTTTAAGCCGTAGCAGCTTTGTTTTTAAAAGGAAATTGAAAATTGTTTTCTTTGCTGGTGATCTATATTGTTAATATTATTATTTTAAATACATATATTGTTTTAATCAAAAAGTACAAAAATATTACTAAAACAATCAGTTTTCAGCTAAATTAAATTGATGGTGAATATGTTGATAATTGAGTGCCTTCGTGTTATTATAGTGAAATTTATACGTACAATTCGATACGAGCATGAACATTGCTTATTTTATATATTTTTGATAAATTCTTGGTGTCAAATGTTTGATATTATGGTTAAAAGTGTTTTTCTATTCTATTTTTTCAAATCATTTACTATTAAATTGCAGGGGGCAGATTTATAGCAACGAGTCGAGGAGAACTTTTGATTCGTGCAGTACAAAAAGATGATTCTTCAGCAAGTTTCAGCTGTTTGACTCTCAACACACTTACTGGTGAAAGAAAAAGAAGTCCTTCAGTAATACCAACCATCAATGGTAAGCAAACATTTATAAATATAACACTATATAAAAACATACATTCTATAAATGTCCATATGTTAGTAATTATTTGATTAAAATACGGCTACCGGCTTGCCTTATTTCAATATTCAAATTTCTTACACGATTGAATAAGTTATGTTATTATTAGAATATAATTATAATCTAAAATATGGTATTTCACGAAAAAATATGTTTTTACTTACTAATAAATAATCATTATGAATAATTTTAAAGTACCCTTGATACAAAACGCGTAAAATAAACTATGTTAGTTACTGACTACGACAATATTAAATTAAGTCATGAACACGGCAGGATAACTTTGAATGAAACGTTAATGACGTGCGATAATGGATGAAAGTTCAAATAAAAATCGTCGCCAATGTGTACGCCTTGCTGACAGATGAGAGATTACCAATCATTTGTCTTTGTCGAAATGTGGTGATATGAACAATATAGGGTTTTATGTTTTCGGTCAGCATTTATTTTTACAGAAAAATGCCTTCTGAAAATATTAAATTGACACTTTATAAAAAAATTGAAATCGGTACATATACAGCATAAAAAACCTAATTTTTAAATTTTTTCACGTACTGTAAACATCATAACATAATCATTTGAGAAATTCACAACATAAAAATGTGAAAAACGGTATCCAGAAAGTTCACCAACCCGCAATTCGTCGAAAGCATAATTCACCAATTTTACAAAAAAAATAGAGTATCCGTAAAATCATGGGCCATATTTTACCTACAGATTCTTAACTTAAAAATAAGTCAATTACTTCGATAAACCTTTGATCTTAAGTGTTTAGAAAATATACGAATTGCGCTGACATACTTTTTATGATAATTGCAAATTGTTTTAGACTTTTTGAGAGGTGTTACTCATACAATTAATTATTAAGTATGTACTGTAAATATAACAACATATGTATAAACGCACTGAAACGCAATAAATTAATGTGATTAACAAAAGACCTTGACTTTTGATAATTCAATCTCAGCCAATTGTAAAATCGGTGAATTATACATTCCACGAATCGCGGGGCGGTGAACTTTCTAGTCGGTGAACTTTCTTAGAATTGTGAAAAACTAAGAAGCTAAATATATCAACAAATAAAATAAAGAGATAATTTGAGAAAGAAAACAAAAAAATAGTGAGTTTAACAGATCTTGTTAAAATTTATATGTTGTATGAATTTTATAAAATAAAATCAATCTATACTGACTGACTCTCATTGAGGTAAAAAATATAAAAAAATCTCACGGAATTCCGTCAAAAACAAACATTGCTCTTTTCATTAGCATTACTACTGGCAAGCCAGTGTTAGAATTTGGAATAATGAAGAGCTATTCTGAATACCGTGAATAGCAGATTACTATGAATATAATATAGGAGAAAAAACTTAATTGTGATTTATTTATATCAAAAACCAAGTAATTTACTAGACTAGTCTATTCTGTTTGTTTGTACATAATATAAATACTTTCGGAGTTTTGAAAAGCATCTACGATATATCATTCGTTGGTTATGTAAATTGTTTAAAATTAATGTAATTTCAATTACAAACCATGTACGATATATATCTATCAAACGCTTCGGTGGAAACACATGTGGTTTAATTAAATGCCATTTAGTTTAATAAATTTATATCAGCTATAACGTTTATAAGTTGTTGTGTTTTCTGAATGCGGTAGAAATAGTAGTAGTAGGTAGATATCAATTTTCAACGAATAAATGGATAAAACGTTTTAATATTACCTTGAATATGATAAATAAATGTCCACTTCAATATTACTTTTTTTATATTAGGTAGTGCATAAAAAGTATATATTCTATTCTATATATCCAGAAATAAACAGTTTCTGTTTGTGTTTACATGAAAAAGTAACTTCATATTAAAATAATTATATTTTAGATGCTCCATCTGGAATGGCACCTAGACTCTTATCACCAACATCAGAGTTAACATTAGATGGTGGACGAGATTTTCATTTACTGTGTTCTGCTATGGGGCACCCTACGCCAACTTATAGGTAAGATTTTTTTTGTTTAAAAAACTGTGAATAAATTTTAAAAAATCACTCATATATCATTATAATTGACACATCCTGATGTCTCAAAGAAAAAATTAAGCTCATATACATAATAACACGCTTTTATGTTTCAACTGTCAATTCTACGAATATTGTATTTTTAATTTTCTGAATTATGTAAACCTCGAAATACATTTTGTGTACTACAATTTGACACGTAATTATAACAAAATTTAATGTATTTTAAGCTGCGTTTCTAATTGAAAATTGTTGACCGGTGACAAGCAAAGATATTTTAATATTCATATGAATGTGAATTCATATAAAATTATTTGATATACCCGTTCGTTTCATGCTCTGAAATCATATACGAATGATAAAATAAATTAAGGTTAAAATAACACAGATAATATGAATAGTGATTTGAATTTGTATTCCATGAATAAGGATGCCAACACTAAACGATATTTAACAGTGACTGAAAGAGAAATAGAAAAAAATCAATACTTACATGACACAGTAGAATTTTGAAATTTAAAATATTTTAAGCTTGGGGTAAGAATACTTCTTAGTGAGTTCTTGATTATAATATTGTAACTTCAATAATTAACAATGATGAGTTTATTAAATTATCTATTAGTGTTAAGTATTACGTTGTCTTTGAAATGCAATACAATAATATATCGATTTTTAACTGACTGCCCTCTAATATCATACAAATTCTGTAATTAATGCTGATGTGAGGTAAAAAAAAAATCATCCTTATCAAAAAAATGACGCAATATAAGTGTTTATGAAGATCTGTCTTAAAAATTATGAATGTATTAGATATAAAGTGAAAACTAATATCATTTTAATCGTGTTTAGGTAAACTAGCTTACTGGATTTGAATCAGAATGTATTGAATCTTAACGCTGAAATATTGACAACTGGACTGGTTTTTGAATAAAGTAGATAAAGATTAACAACCATGTTCAAAATCAATCGAATTATTCCCAATTAGTATAAATCTATAAAAGATTCCATACACTCATAAAATAAAAAATATTCATCAGTACTGTATTCATATTACAACCGATATCCTGATTAGATGTATTCACATGACTTTTTTAAATATTTTTTAAAAGTTTAAAAATATTTAATTAATATATGTAAATCATTTTTTTACTCAGAGTTACTTTGAATATATATCTGAGTCTGAATGTACTATTCTAATAATCATTTACGTATATTATTTTCTGGTATATCTACAACATCTATTATGTATTTAAATGGACTGCACTCAATAGAAAGTGAGATTTGTTTAATTAATCAAAATTCTATATTCCCTTTAAGTTGGTTCCGGGAAGCTGGTGGTCAGCTAGCTCCAGTTACTGGAACCGCAAGAGTAGTAGTCTCGCATGACGTGCTCTTCGTGCATCGCGCTGAGCCTTCGGATTCAGGTGCTTGGGCGTGCGTAGCTCGAAATCAATATGGAGAGCAGAGACATCGCACGCAGGTCACGATTAACACACCATTGACGGCGCATATGCAGCCTCAACTACTGGTAAGCTTAACATATTATATTTCAAGATTAAGCTTTTTGGCATACATAATTATTTATTTTATCCAATATCGGAATAGCTTAATAATATAATTTATTTTATATTTTTTCGTGAAAACTTTCAAAAAAATATCCATACTTGTATTTTTAATGTTCGTTTTACGAAAAATAAATTGGGGTGAGGTGAATCAAGATGAAACACTGATGCAAATCTACGTAGGTAAGGTTTATTTAAGATAAATATTAAAAACGATTTAGTGTTTAAACAGAATACATAAATATAAAACATACTGTTCAACCCTCGCATAAGTACTGTACAAAAGATACAAAAAGCTGTACAAGGTTTACATGTTGCAATTTATGTGAAATTTCCAAAACTGATTGATATAATGAATCAACAACTAAATACTATACAAGTTATGAAGTACATATGTAAGCCCTTTCTGTGTCGAGTTCGTACCTAATTTGAAAAGATTTGTATCATTTCTATCGAAATTTTACATTTCTAGAGGTACACAATGTAAGCAGAAGTTTTTACTAACTATATTTATTGTTTATTATTTATATATCATTTTCCATCCTGGGAACTTTCCTTCGTTACTTTAAATGTAACATATAATACTCAAAAAGAACATTTTGTTTACATCATTAAATGTTGTGTCGTGTACGTATGGACATCGATTCAATATAAAGAGAGTTCTCTTTAATAATTGATTCGTATAAATCACCAGTCATGAAAAACCGCTGAGTTTAATTTATTTAAACAATATGTTATTTTTTAACAGAAAATAATGTTTGAGCATTCATTATTAGATAATCTGTTTCAACAAATAAATATTTTAATCGCCTTTGATGGATTACGGTAATAATTTAAAAAGCTCGGCCCATATTGAAACAATTCATCAAAGCTCATGTTTGCCGCTTATTTGACTACAAATTCCAAAATGGGTTTGGCACATTTAAATCTTTTCGTATGTAAGGAATGTTACCAGTTTTTGTTTAACGTATAATCCAGTGAAATTTAAAATATGAAAATTTGATATTATTTAACAAAATTATACCGTAAATTCTTAGTATTTTAATATGTATAGATAGACATAAAATGGTATGTTCGAGAAGATAGAATTATGATACTATAGAATATTATTTAAAGTTTTTTTTACACCACGTTAGCTCCCAAAGTGGAGCATATGGATCTACAAAGTGTGAAAATTCAGAAGGTATAGTATATGGATCTCCGTAATGTGAAAATATCTTAACAGACTTTTTTTCACGAGAATTATTTGTCATACAATTGCTCAGCCCGATGGGCATCCAGTCATGCATTTTTAGATTTTTTTAAATCCGACGGATGACGAATCGAATCTGCATTCTGCGGATCGATAGGCGCCCACGCTACCAACTAGCTGCCAGGGAGACGCGGTTATAAATTTAAAAATATGTGTATATATAACATAATTATGATGAAAAATATGGACTACATCTATAACACATAGTAATATTGTAAATATTTGAAAGGTATTTTGTGTTTTTCTTTGACCTTTATATCGGCTTCTAAAAATAATAATATAGGTTTTTAGGATGGTAAGCTTCAAACAATTCATTTTTATAGAATATTGTAAAAGGGAAAGAGAAATAGAGAAATGAATATTATAATACAATAACTAATTTTAAAACGATGACTGAGAGAGATAAATTGATTCATATTTTATAAACGTTTGAATTCACTGTTAAACCTGGAATTATGGATCATCAAAAACGAAGAAAGGTTTAGATATACAACGAAATGAATATACAATTCAAACTATTCAATTTTTTTCAAAAAATATTTTACAGATTTATTTCACGAGAATTTGGTGTCAACGAATTGCACAACCCAATGAAAATTTATTCCTCCGCTGTAAGCTTATCAAAAATCTAGCAGCTGTGAGAATCTGGAACTTAAATACACACTTTAATATTTCGATAGCAAATTGTCTAAAAAAGTCTTAGCAATACGGAAATCATTAGAATTCATTTATAGAGTGGTAATCTTTATACCATTGTGATACATGTGTTCATTTTTATATTGAATCATTGCAAATGTTCTATAGAAATCGATCTAAGTAACGTATTTAAATTATATATAATTAAAACAATTGAATAATAATACAAAAAGGTACCTCCGTGGTTTTCGTTTTAGTATCTGAAATATTTTCGAACACTAAGCCGCTAAAACTTCTAGCGATTAACTGTTTATCTCCGAATAGCTATGCAACTTCCATTAGAACCATTCCAGCGTTAAGGGCGCAAAGTATTAGGCAATCAGAAGCAGTGGGGCGGAATGAGCACTCAACCGGTAGTGCGATGGAAAATGCACGGTGCGTCCATTGTTGCCGTAGTTCCTGTAATGAAAGCCTGAGGCACGCGTACTCAAGTACCGACGATCAACCGACGTGTAATGTTACTCTGTACAACCGTAATATTGCATGTCTAGCTATCATAGTTTTATTTTTAATGCGTTCTCTTGTTCATACAACATAAAGGGCTCAAATCAATATATAAAAATTCTTGCAAATTTATTATCATACGATCAATAACAATGACACAACATCAAACCAACATTGGAGAATACATTTTAAATTTATAATTTTATATTATTCATCGTGGTAATACATTACTTTTGCAACAAAATTAGCTGATCCATTTTTTTTGTTTAAAGAAAATGAATAATTAAGTTAGAGATAACATTATAACATTTTTCACCCTCATATATATAATTATATGAATATTGTATTAACGATATAATGTGTTATAGGCTTTAAAAAAAATCATTTTCATCATAAATTTGTCATTTTTATTGTAAAAAATTAAAAAGAATTTACAATAATTGGTCGCAAGATAATTAATTATATGCATATCAAAAATTAATGTGACATTTAAACAATAAGTATAATATATCTAAAATAATTTTCTGCGGGAAAATGATTTAATTGTGTTTATTAAAATTGATATTCGATTTGTTTGTTGGTTAATAATATGACAGTTATATTGTATCAGTAAACATATGAACCAAGTATTTAGTGTACTGATAAATACAAAAAGCATATAACTCGTCAAGTGATATATCATTGAAAATTGTTGGTTAGTAATTTTAATATCATTTTCCTCTATTTTTTCTTACAAAAACCTTGAAACACTTCTATTGGTGTTTGAAGGGAGGAAAAGTAAATTTGCAAAGCAATATATTGCAATTAGCGGTGCGGTCGACTCTATCACCCACCCACTTTTCCGACCAATAAGCGCTTGACTGGGAAACTTAGATTGGGAGCAAAGTGGGCCATGGGGGTAATGTGTCATTTCCTCTGAAGGCGAAAGGTAAAATCCTGGAGGACATGTTAATGGCTTTGAATTACATTAACACCACGTTTGCCGATCCAACGATTTTTGGGTGCGGCCACGACGCTCTTTGCATAAATTAAATTACTATTGTTATTTTACCTCGCTCCCTTTGGGCAATAGAGTAATAAATATATTTTATAATATGCTATACTATAATATACTATAATCAAAAAAATATTCCTTCTTTTGTATGTTCAACGATACTACATTATTCACATAATTATTTATTTTACAATATATATAATTCATTTCAGATAACAATTACTAGTAATTAATTACACTTTGATAAATATGATTGAAAATATTTCGCTGTAATAATTAATAGATTTTTCACTAAACTGATTTTATCAAGAAATGAGTAAAATAATTTATGAAAAAATATCCATTAAATTTGAATAAAATTCGCATTTTTATGATTAGGTAGCCGTATACCGTAAACCACTTCTGAAAAAAATGTCACGTAACAAATCGAATAAAAGTTATTTCGCAAAGATTCCAATATTAAAACCATATTTTATAATAAAAGGTGAGTAATTTTAAATTATAATTAAAACGATTTAAAATTAAGTTGACTCTGTTGATACTTATGTTTCTAAATCAAATTATATTTTGTGGTAGTTGAAACTTGTGTTACTTCAATCAAATGAATTTTTGTGATAATTAAAAAAAGCAGCCAAAACAAAACTAAAATGTTGAATAACTTTTGTATTTTGCAATAGGTTTTTATTAATTTGAAAAAATTAAATAAATAAAAATATGATTGACGAACAAATCAAAATCCCACATTCAGAGGTATAATTTAACATACTCATACACATACAATACAAATATCGCGTTTCAGAATTTTCGTATGAAATGATACTAATCCATAGATAGGACAGTAAATAGGAAAACAGAAACGCATCAAAGGAAGTCAATAACATCGGATATTAGTATTTGGTTTCGGTCCAGAATTGAATATGTGACTGTTAGTGTGGGGAAAGAGAATGCAATTATTGCCGGGGAGAATCCAATTTATTATTGAAGTTTTTAAAATTGAAATTGAAATTTTCAGACCGTTGATATCTTTGCATCCAACTACGTACATACTTTTATAATAATTATGCATATTATTATTGTTAACTCACATATTTATGTATCATTTCCGATCCATAAATTAGGCATATGGATCTCCATAATGATCATATTTAATTCATAATGAAATTTTTGCAATTTTTTCTCCTAAAAATTTGTTGACAGCCGATTTTTCAATCCATTTAGTATTCACTCTTGTATGCTTTTAGTATAACTATGGGACTCGTACCCTTTATATGGTATTGAAGCGCGCGCGCTTACCACTCGGTATAAAATATAAATATATTTCTAACTTTTGATTATGGGTACTCATAACCTAGACTTTTTAATATACACATAATAACGGTTGGTTAATTATTTTGTTTCAATCAATATTGTACATCTAAAAAATTAAGTATTTGTCACTATAAGATAATGGGAATTTCTAATATCTATTAATATTCTCGGTATACAATCTTTTCCAAAGCTATTAGGGGAAGCCATTAAATTACGCGTTTGTATTATTTACCTACATTCAGAATATAGATTTCAATTATATTATCAGTTTGATAATCTATGGAAACCACAAAAATAGTCTTTTAGGTTAAACGTCTGCTTAAAACACAAATAAATGTATTAAGTACACACATAAGTAGCTTAATATGAGAAGCTTTTATGTGTATGTTTGAATGATCAAATTCAAACATATTGTAAGTAAATATTTTATTTGAATTTTAATGGCAGTGTATTTACTATTTAACGTAAATACGACTTCTGTAATTCCAATATTTATTTTCTACATTTGTGTCCTCACGACAGAAGATAAAGATAATATATATATATATTTAATATTATATTATGTCAGGTTCACACTAAGGCTAGTGTCTTAGTACAGTAGAAAAAATTAGCACATTCTTACGTTTCGTCGTAAAATTCCCACAAAAATGGTTGATACTACGGCAAATTGAAATAAAATTGTTCATCATTTCAATTTAGTTGAATTTCGTTGTACATCTGCTCGGACACTTAAATGGCCCTTTAAAAAAGGATGTGTTTTGAGCAGATTTAATTTATTACAGAAACCTGAGTCAACAGTCAAATATTGTCGAATAATATAGGCTTTTGCGTAAATTAGAACTGACTAAATGTTTAGGCAAGTAGCGGTGCGGTCATCTCATTCCAAATACCACAAAAGAGTTAAAAATTTTTTGAGCACGTATCTTAAAGCGTAAGGCATATTCTTTTGATTTTTACTTGAAAATATCGTTTCGTTAGAACAAAGAAATGAATTTAAAATTTGCATCAGAATATTAAAGCCATGAGTACTTTGGAATGATAAGCCTCCACTCTATAAAAACAAAAAAGCCAGTCAGCATCAGTACATTGAAATTGTGATTTCACTTTTGTTCGGAAAATTTAAACAAGCCCCAATGTCGCAACATACTCTTTGTTGCTCTCAGTGCATCTCTTCTGCTGATCTATTTTTTACCTGCATTTTCTTTCTTTTGTTGCGTTTTTTTCTCCAGTTCTTCTGATATAGCCGTAATAATAGAAGAAATTAACTTATTTGTTTGTAGATAATGAGTTGCGCTGCATTCTATTCATCTCGACTCAACCGGGCACTTTTCTGTTACTAAAATATTTAGCAAAACTATTTTACTGAAGTGAAGACATGGCTTTAAAATGTGCTTACGATTACTATTTAAGCCATGAGTGAAGTCATTACTTAACTAATTTATGACCTACTCGGAAGTGTCTAAACTAACGGCGCACGGTAACTGTTCATTTTTATGGCATTTGTTTTTTTTTAAAAACCTATTAACATACTAATGGTGTCTACTGTACTGGACTACTTACCCAGTGCGAATCACCCATAATAAATATATATCCTTGCTTTTTTCATATTTTAGCTAACACAGTAAGATCACGTTATAACGAAACTCGTTGGTCCATCAGTTTTTTTCGTTATACTAAAGTTTGGTTACAACGGAATGCAAAATATTCGTAAATTATAGAAGGTGAAATACATTTTTTTCTGAAAATGTCCACTACATAAAAGGAAGATATGGATCTCCATAATCTGAAGATATGTCTTGATAGATTTTTTCGCGAGATTTGATTTTCAACTCAACTGATAAGACAATAAAAATACTTCAATACTTATTATAAAATATTGCATTATATTTATAATACATAACAATCTCTCCGGTAGCAGACGTTAGAGTGCGCGCTTTAGAGGTAGAAATTGCGAGTTCAATTTCCATATCTGTTGGACTCTTAAAAAATTAAAATATAATCATCCTCATATTGTTAAGATCAAGTGCACATGGTAAAAAAAATTATAAAATAATGTAATTATTGAGAGAAATTAAACAAAAAGATAGCTAAAAAGTAACATACCCTGTATCACGTGTTGTTTTCTGTTTATTGGTTACTTTATTCATTTCAATGATTTTTATAATTAAAACACGCGTTGGCTCTCATCTTCACCCTTGTCTAAAATCTTATGACTCTATTATCTCATTCAGACACTCTCGAAGCTCGTCTCACCGGCGCAAAGTGGTTATTAATGTAGCGAGATTCCACTTTTTCCATGTTGATCGTCTCGTCTAGTCGCTCCACGACCACTTCGCGTGCATTAATATTCATAGAGTTGTCGTTTTTAATTTCCTACAGACCCGACAGAATTACGTGTGGGTCCGCTACGTCTAATAATTATATCCTTTGAAAAAACTTAATTAAGGTTAAATTTTAAGCCCATTTTTTGAATAATTACAACATACATGTATTTATATTATTATACAATTTATTATCTTATTATACTTTTGATTTTTTTCAAAACATCAGAATACTACCATGGTTTATTTATAAGTTAAATATCTAAAAATGTCTCCCAAATATTCTGCAGCCTAATTGTATGACGTATATTATTAACGAAAAGATATTTTATTTTAGAATGTTGATTTTTTTGATTTCACTTATGTCCTAAAATTGCAAAACCAATTCCAGTTAACGCAATACAATATCTTGATTTGTCATATGAAAATTTTAACAGCCGTACAACGTGTAATGTAATTCAAAAAATAATAATTATATTATATAAGTGAATTAACAAATCAAAATATTGTATATTGCCGCCGTGGTGCAAAAAGTCACTAACTAACATTTTTGGTAAAAATTAATATAGTAGGTTATTTTGAACTCAGCATCCAGGGGTAAAGACGATTACTAATAAGAGGAATTAAAAGTAACTGGTATTGCGAATAACCACTTCTACAGATCTGATTGTGCCATCATTAAATGAAATGTCTTAAAAACTATTGAATATAACTATAATTATCAAAAATTACTACTATACTTACATGTAATGCATTTATTTATTTTAAATTACAATCACGAAATATCCATAATCTGAAAACTGTCAATTTGTTCGTTTTTGACTTTTCGCTCCACGGCAACGATATGTATGTAATTGAATTCGTAATTATAGAATAAACATGTTTCAACCGTGAATATTTTTATCGATATTTTAGGTGCGTATAGCCATAAACACTTTGCAAATGAGTTTACCATAAAAAATCGGCAATTTTATGTTTGCAGCTGTCTTGTAACTGAAGGAGATATTGCCATTTTAAAATATCGTAAAAACTGAAGATAGGCCCGACGTATTTTGTCACTGGCATCTTGTATACATTTTTATGGCGTGTTGACGTTTTACTTCCACAAATGACTGAGATTTTACTGTCACCAAAAATACCATATTTTCCGATTGCTTACAGAAAGAACACTGTGCCAATATGATGTTCGTATTCTTATCTACATATAGCTTGGAATATTGGACATATTGGCATGGCTTTTGATTTATTCCGTCGTAAAATCGAAACATATTTGATCAAATTGGTACAGTGCAATATTTTCTGATACAATATTTCACACACATGTAATAAAGACTGTTACGTAGTACCTCAAAAAAGTAATTGACACTAATTGTGGTATTTTATGCTTTTCATAATGGATTCATTGATTTAAAAACTAAGAGTTGTGTTTGAAGCTTAACTGTGAGCAACACTGTAATGCTAAATACATATTTTATACTACAAAAATTTTCTTGATTTTTTTCCAAATAAATTATATCAATTTTAATTGGTTAGAATAATGTCGTCGGGGTAGACCATAATAGTGTTATTATTTCAAACATCCTTTCATAAGAATGATTGGAATTCACTTGCAAAATTTTCTTCCTATTAAGGTCTGATACAGAATAAAACGATATGTTGGGTTATATTTTAAATAAGATTAGATGTATCCGTAAAATATAATAAATTCACTTTTTAACTAGTGAGCTAATGGTATAAGATAACTTTGTTTAATTATCTACTACAATATTAAACTTACATTACAATTATTATGTTCTAGAGAATCTAGATTAAATCAGTTTCAAAATTGTGAAAATATAAATATTGTTTCCTGAATACGTTATAAGGTAGTTGAGGAATCACTATATGGCAGGTAGGAAGTGTGATAGAAG
Source organism: Rhyacophila evoluta (assembly GCA_022683975.1). Lineage (NCBI taxonomy): Eukaryota > Metazoa > Arthropoda > Insecta > Trichoptera > Rhyacophilidae > Rhyacophila > Rhyacophila evoluta. The sequence goes on along the minus strand of JAGVSQ010001587.1, from coordinate 502 downwards.
GAGAAAGAGGAAGAGAGAGGGGGAAGAGACTGATATAAAGAGAAGAAATGAATAATATTTATAAACAGCAACAATATAAAGAAGATTCAGGAAGTAAAGTGAAGCCAACTTTATATTCCAAATTTAATTATTCTAGATGTGGATATTAAATTGTTTTTTTTTTTTAAATCGAAATGACATTTACAACATAAATTAAACTTGGGTATACATAGATGTAATAATTTTATAAATGATACCGAGTTAACTTGAACAAATGGGCTTGTAGCAAGGCGCAAAGGAGTTTGACGTTTGTTAGTGCTGCTAGAATTGTTATACCCTTAATAGGAGTGAACGGGTTGAGTTTTGTTCCCCCGGAGAGATGGGGTTAACTTGGGCGGAATGCCGGAATGTTCTCAACAATAGCGGCCACAAGATGCCGCCGGCGCTATCCCCAGCGATGTTTTACAGTGTTTGAACAATGGATCGTGGTCTGAGTTCCGACTACATTTACTCTTGACTTGTT
>JAGVSQ010001586.1:11800-28409 GCA_022683975.1 Rhyacophila evoluta | reverse complement strand
CAAACCCATGATTCTCTGCAAGCAAATGATTTGCAAACGTGGATGTGTCCTTTTTAAAAAGTAATGAGGTCAAATGCTCAAATGATCTCACATATGGAAGTTTACCAGCTTTAAATAATTTAGAACTTAACATAAATATGTTCAAGATTAATACAATATTAACGATTTTGTTATGGACAGTGGCGTTCTTTCTTTCGGCACCGCGGTTAATAGTTTGACCACTGCAATTTAGTCATTCGTCATGAGTCGCGGGTTTTAATCCCGCAGCTGCAAGGAATAACTGAAGTGAAATGGCGTGAAACTATTCAATCACAGTTTAATGGATTTCTATCCAGCAAATGGATATCTCATTCAATTAATTCGTGTAGTTTTTCGAAAGAATGTACGGGAGAGTAAGGTAAGCGACTGAGGCAGGGCCGCCTGAGGTATTTCATTTTAAAACTGGCGCGATTCTCTTCGACCAATCAGAGCGGGTGGCGAAGTCACGCCATACGCACTTTCTTGCGGGCGGAGAACGCAAAACTGCGGCTCGCGCTGAACTTATTACAGAGACAAGCAAATTGCTAAATGAAGACCGTTAATCTAAACAGATATTTATGTGGAATCATTTTATTTTCTCGTGGAAACAGATATTCTGCCATTTCGGAATAATACGGATTTATTGTGTAGTTTAATATACAATTTTGTCGTATTTTCGTCGAATTTATAAACAATTGTTGTGTTATATTAAAAACACACTATATACAATCTATTTTGTTGCTGTAGAAGTTGTGACATTTTTTGGGAAGTTTTTCAATATATTTAAATAGCTTTGAATTGTCAAATTGATACGGGACATGGTGAAAGAAGAAGGTATTATTAAGTTATTTTCAGCTAAAAGTGGACTTATCATCTCTGCACTTTAAGCCATCGATATACTGTAATATAATATATGCTCTTGGTAATTTTGGTTATTTAATTTATTTACCGTCGTAATATGTCTGACTAGGTTACACGTTGAGAATCCGTGGTTAGTATATCTCGCGAATCAGCAAGCGAATGAATTAATATTCAAGATACCAATGTAACGGTAAATGCAGGCGGTTTAAAAAAATCTAAACTTAATTGCAATATGACGTCTGAGTTAAACACAATAAGATTATTTTACATAATATTAAAAACTATTTATATATAACATAAATGTCAGACTCCACTTAAATTCTTCCATTTAATAATCTAGCTCAACTATATCTTCGCTTTAGTGGCCGAGTATGTAAGCATGCTCGCTTGAGATCGGTAGTCGCTGATGATGAAACTTTACAGATCGATTAAGTCACAGCAATGCATCGAATTACATTTTTTATGATTTGAAGTAAAACAAATATGGTATTTGATGATTTAATATTGACTATTTAGAGCTTTTTATCTGCAAAATTTAGTGTGGTATATCGATGGCTATAAGTGCAAAGTTGTGAACTCCACTTTTAGATGGAAATGGTTTAACCGTGACACCTTGTTGCATCGTGCTATATGCCTGCCTGTTCAGTGTTAATTTGGAAATTCAAAGTTATTCAACCCTTTTATGAGTATCTGAGATATAAAATATGAAAATGCAAGACTTTTACAAGACAAACGATTCTCGTGAAAAATAATCTGTCAAGACGTCTTCACATTGCGGAGATTCATATACTCCACTTTCGGAGTGGATTTCTTCACACTGTGTGGATCTATATGCTCCACTTTGGGAGCGAACATAATATAAAAAAAAATATTACTAAGATATTATAAACTAATGCATTATGGAGAATCGTTTGTATTGCTTGCTCTTATTGGTTCAGTAATACAGTACAATAGTTATTATTTATTGTATAATACATTTACACGTGCCCGTACCTCGGTATCTTAACCCTCGAGTTGACACCGATAGTATGTTTATTTTACCTTGGCTTCTACAATGTGGATGATAATTTATTTATCGAAAAATATGTGAATATGTATGGATAGAAAATAAATACTTTTTTACGAAAAAAATTGCAATTGTTGCACAAAAAACCTCATTGGCATATGTCGCTTGAGCAAAAAATAACATTATTTGTATTATGTTTCGAAGAAGAATGTAAATGGTATTTTTTTGCATTATGTTTAAACGTTGATTAAAATTAGTCATTAATATGCAATGAAAAGATTAAAAAAAACAGCTTACCCGGTGATGAATAGTGAGTGATCGCTACTTATTTGTTCAAACATTCTGATTCCAATATAATCTATCACATATAAATATAATATAATCACCTAAAAATAAAAAAAATAAACATCTATTCTAATTATATCATATTGAATCCAGGATTGCCATGTACGTGTGTCTATCAAATGACGTTGGTTTGTGTGTAACGGTAGCGTCCATCATTATTCATTGAAATATGTGATTACGTCTCAGAGGGGAAAGGAGGGAGCTTTCCATGCGGACAGATAAAGCGAATCAAGTGTGGAAGATATTTGCCTGAGAATGTGGCCCCTTGTTTCTGCCGTTATTTTTGCATTTATTGATATATTATATATTTTAACTTTTAATAAATAGTAAAATGATTTTGGATATGTACATTGAATTGAAAATATATATTTTCAAATGAACACTTGGGGTCCAACATTGTAGTTTTTGGTACAGTAATGCGAGAGTTAAATTCAATATTGCCGATTTATTATTCGCCCTCATATTCTCTGAAGCCAGTATTTGATGTACACCCTATAACTTAAATGATCAAGTCATTTAATATTGTTTATGTTTTTGAGTACATACATGATTGATTACATTGCGTTTTATTAAATTATAAATTGCGCCTTTGGTACTTATTGTGGCTTGCATAGTTGGCGATTGGGTTCACAGTTCGAGTGCCGGTCGAAGACGACGTCTTCTGTAGACTATTGCTTTTATCTCTTTCATTTACTTACCTCTAGCGTAGCATAATACACATTCAGATGCATTTTCGTCTTGCGATGTTCACCGATGGTACATATTTGCACATATCTGTAACACAACAAAAAAAAAACATTGCGTTCGATTAGGCATGTTTACCAATCGAATTAATTAAGAACACGTTATAAATATTATCGCTGAAAATCGAAATCCGTAGGGCGAAATTAAAATTGGGGTCTATTCAGAATAATTAGTTATTGCGGGTTAAAACGGATAAATTTTTGGCCCTTTTAATATTTATTAGGGTTGACAAGAGTAATTGCCAATCACGAATGCATGACCCTTTTTTGTTTATCAACATGATTTTTTGCTCAAACTGAATTCAACCTGTGATCTAGGAGTATTAAAGAGCGAGCTTATCCAATTCGTAATCGTTTAATCATATGTTACTGTTTTTTAAAGTCTTTAAAAGCATCAAACTTCTGGGAAAGAAAAACTGGCAGAATCTGCTGATTTTTCTCGGAAGAGCCAATGGCAGAGGGGGGGGGGGGGGGTTCATCTACACATACGAAATAACACTCAATTTAACATTAATTATTTTCTAACGAGTCAATAAAAAAAATTGTTAGGTTATTTGGATTTTCATCTTAAATCGATATTACATTATTGAAAGTCTTCATTATTATCTGTTTATTGTTTTTGCATTGAAACTTGTTTCCATTGATGTCCGAGTACTAATACTCATATTTGCATTAATTATTATTATTAGAAGGAGTCCAACCTTTGGAACTAACCCGGTCAACTGGTTTTGTCGGTGAGATAGATCAGCGAATGCTGCTGCCAAAATTAATAGTTTTAAAGTCTATTTTATTCACGTAGAGATGACTCGGTCAATTTTTGATGACCTACACACCTGCACCCTGTACTGATTTTTAATTGTACAAAATGTGCGAAGTGGCAGTGGAAAGCAATTATAATCTAAATTGAAGTATTCATTGGTTACTCGATTACTTTTTTCGTATTTTTGTAAAGATGTGAAACTGAATAACATGTATTTACGGTTTTTACTCCTTGAAAACAAACGAAAATCTGTCCCGTGGAACGTTTCGAAATTTGAAAACCTTATTTTACTTCTTTATTTCGAATGGCTTTTTTTCTATATGGCAACACCAGATTTCTTATTTTCCCTTAGGAATACAAGATTGATTGATGTCCATGTTGGATTGAACATTTTTTTTTTGGCTTTGCTGTTTATTTCTACAGAGCTTGGTTAAATGGATTGCATATTATGTACATTTAAAGAAATAGATTGTAGTTCTGTTTATAAATTGTATGCTTGTTTAATAATTTCAATATGACTATATACGTACATGTGTAGAATCAAAGTATCAATGTCGCTATTTATTTTGTTTTAAATTAACTTTTTTCCTACCTACATAATGTTGTCTTCATAAAATATGTAATGAATTCTGCCACCTCGTCAAAGAAATAATATATATTTTATACATACGTCTAATTAGCTACGTAAATACGACATTTACTTATAAAGTAAAAATTAACCTTGATTTAATTTGAAAAAAAAAACGGCAAAAGCAGTATAATTAATAATGATCTTACGTTGTTTGTTATTTGGCTTAATTTAATAATAAAATTAATAATAAAAACAGGTCTAATATCTAATATCGATTGCTTAAAGTGCAAAGTTGGTAAGTCCACTTTTAGCTAAAAATGACTTTATATCATTTTGTTGCTCCCGTGCTATACGTATGTCCCGTATCAATTTGACAATTCAATGTTATTTAAATACACCGAAAAAACATCCCAGCAAAATTCGGCAAATGCATTTGGATCTGAGATTTATACTGCAAAATATATAATTCTGCCATTTTGTATTCAGATCTATGAAAAGTATGTCGTTCAGTAAGCAGCTCTAGAAATAAATCATTTCAAAGGTGTTTTTTATACCAAAATATTGTAAATAACAAATAACAAAATAATCAGTTGTCACACTCTTGTAAAATTTACAAAAATGGACATACCAAATTTGCACGTTAAGCCGTCAATATGCTTATTTTCAAAAGGGAACTTCTTTCCGTTAATACTTGTCAGTTGTAGAAAGTATTAAAGCATAATTACAACCTAACACACCTGGTATAGTATGACAAAGCAATAGCTGGTATACCTCATGCCACATATTTTACAGAGAGTGAAGAAACTCTTTCAGCACTATTATTTCATCAAATTCCATATTTTTATATGCCTTAACTTTTAAATTAACTAATATTTTTAATGTTGACATATCACGAAATACATAAAGATATACATGCTAAAAGCAGACAATCACTTATTACACTGTTTTTGAAGGTTGAATCCAAAAATTCTTACTATAGTGAAAACTTACAAAACCATCCTGTAGGAGTGGAATAAATAGGATTGCAAGTTGTTGTCATGTTGAGTGATCTAAATTATATAGTATTTCAAATAAATAGATAATCATGTATTTTTTATGTTATATATTGGGAAAAGTAAAGGATATAATTAAACTTCGTTTTTTTGGAACACACACCAGTTTTGTATGAACCTCAAACCTCGTATAACACAGATTTGTACTACACGACGTTTTTCTGGAACCATATGTGGTCCGAGTGTGTTGAAATGGGAATGCTTTTATTGATTTTCCACCATTTTTTGGAATGGCATATCATCAGTTCAAATTATAAAGGTCTACAAAGTGTATAAAGAAATGGCGATAAGAAACAGGTGGCCAGTAACAGTAAAATAGTATTTATTGTCAAGAGCCATTTGAATTATCTCTCCAAACCATTTGTATTATCTCACATAGCTTGGTCAATAAACTACAATGGCTTATGATTAGCTAGGACTGTTATTTATCTTTTATTACACAATTATTTTAACTTAAGTTGTACATATGGTTTGCAGCTGTGTGTGATTTTTTTTTTTACTGTGACTGTTTAGCAGTCAGTGTCCAGAGAACAAAATATTATAATTAGGTTAAAAAAAAAATGACATTTGTTTATGTACTTCCTTCAGTTTATTTTTGTAAATGACATCACATGTCCTGAATAGTTTGCATAACGGATCTTAAGATCAGTCATTAATTCAAGAAGAGTGAGTTATTCAGTGTTCAAGATTTTTTTGAGTTTATATGTATCCTGGATAAATATAATTTATAATTTTACCAAGAAAGGTTAGGTTCAGCATAATTGAGAGATTTGACTTAACATGACTGGTTACAAAATATTATTGTTAAATAAATCCATACTTGAATATCATACAATATATTAAAATTTATTTTTTAGTTAATTTATTATTGTCTATATAATTGTAGATGCAGGATAATACATTCTATTTTATTTCATCATACTGTGTAGGTCTATTTGCTAAACCAAACCATTTGCTGTTCTTCCGTTAATCAATTCATAAGCCGCGCTGTCATAAAATCGCTGCATTATCAATATTGCTAAATTAAATGCTGTAACTGCTTTCAACAAGTACTAACATGTTGTTTTTCTTCTTTTCAGAGGCAGTAAAGCAGTCGTCTGCCCGGGAACCGAATATCCCGGCAAGAGAATCGAAATCACAGTCTGTGAACAAATGATACTGCAACAGAATCACTGATAATCGCTGCCATCGCAGATACCAGTGACTTATTAGCTTAATCCAAATAATACTCTTAAACTGATTCAGAACCGAAGAAGTTTAATTACAAACCGTCCGTTGTGAAGTTATTGAACAGTGTTTTAAATTGTGCTAGTGATACTTACATTAAGAATCAAAAATGTCTTCAAAGGCGATCAGTGAAGCGTCAGGAAAGCTCCTTTTGGACAGGCACATGGGCACCAGTACTGCCATGGCTCCATGCATCTGTGCCTCCTATGGCGAAGGATCGGAGTGGCCACGCGTTGTAGAGGCTAACACATGGTTGAAACAAAAGGTAATACTACATCATTTCAGTATGTTAATGTTATTTTACCGTAGGAAAAGTGTGAAAAAAATACTATTTATAGTATTCAATGTACTTATTGTGCAAAATATATTGTTTTAGATATCGATTTTAATCACCTGTATTATTTATTTGATCAGAAAAAGAACATAAGATGCAGTGTCCAATATAAAAGTTTCTTACAATTGATAAACAAGCATTCAAGCTTTATATATTCCAGCTTACATTAAATTGGAGGTTCTAAAGACACTTTAAAATGTACTGTTTTCATGATATAAATGATTAAGCGCACATGATAGAAAATAATATCTATTTTATATAATTTTAGGGTCAAAAATTGGTAGCAAAAGCAGATCAGTTGATTAAACGTCGGGGCAAAATGGGCCTTGTGTGCGTGGGTGAGGAGCTGGCGGGAGTCCAGAAGTGGATCGGAGACCGAGCGGGCAAAGACTGCCAAGTTGGCGCCACCACGGGACGTCTTCATAACTTCATCATAGAACCATTTGTACCTCACCAGCAGGTAGGAATACTATCAAATTGTTGCCATTTACTCTTTTTTACCATTACTTTTGCCAATTATAAATTTAATTTAAAGTACGAATAAACACCTTTAACCTACCCGCTTAATAGTATCCCTGTACTTGTACGGCACTGCCACTTTCCCTCGTTTTCTTTTTTTCAATATAACGCACTTAATTTCGACCTGATAATATTATTTATTGAAAGCACATATGCTTGTCATTAATATTTGATAGTTATTATAAAAATATAGTTTGTTTTTAGTATGGAAAAAAAATCGTATACTGGTATATTTTAAAAACAAACATTCTCTCGTTTCGGTCTGGCATAAACTTCCTATGTCCCTTTTGATGCTCTTTAGAACCACTGTAAATTGTGACATTAGAAATTCATGTATTTTTAAACACTACAGACAATTCGAAGAAAAAGCGGTATTTGAGATTTTATTATAATATGAAAATAAATAGAAATGCACTACTTCAGTTGCTATTTGTGTCGATATTTACCTCATAGAAGAGGGTTACATTTCCTTCGCGTTACTTTCAGAGTTTCTCATAATATAATATATAACAATTTTTTTTGGTTCTAAATTGAAAAATATGAATTATTTTTCTTCTACAATCTTTTTTCTACAAATTATCTCCCTCCCTGGAGACCTGTGCTTGTATATGTAACTTGCCAATCAAAGCGTTTAAAGTAACCCTAAGAATATTTTTTGCTGAGCTCTAAATAAAATGATAAAATCAGGTTTATCTGCTTAAATTAACCATTGCTGCTTAATTAATTTATTTGTATCTTTTTTCAGTCAGAAGAAATGTACATATGCATTGCATCAGGCAGAGGTGGCGACACAATGCTCTTCCATCCGGCCGGCGGAGTGGATATTGGAGATGTAGATGAGGTGGCCGTTACTTATACAGTGCCTACCGGAAGCAGAATCAATCCCGCCCTTGCTGAAAAGTCACTCTTGCAAGGAGTCTCCGCAGATAAGAGAAAGTTAGTAAAATACTATATTATCATGTCAACTTCTAATAATCCTAATTTAATGTTCTCATTTAAAGATATCATTAAATACAATGCTGAATTAAGTCATCCTAGATTACTTTGAGCCTTTTTATGTTGAACTAATTTTTTCTATTGTGAAACTATAACTTTTTTATGAATTCGTTAAATCACTGCATACTCAATTTAAAGTTAATAAAAGTTTACCTGGGAGAAAGATAACCTAAAAAAAAACTTTGTTTTGGATATGTATTAAAAAGAAAGTTTTTCCACAGAATGCTACTCCCCTTTATAGAAGAGCTATACCGAGTGTATGTAGAGCTTCACTTCACCTACTTAGAAATAAACCCCTTGGTCGTAACAAGTAATACGATCTATGTGCTGGATCTGGCGGCGAAGCTGGACCAGACAGCGGACTTTGCGTGTGCTAAGCTATGGGAGGGCGCTGAGTTCCCGCCACCCTTTGGACGAGACGCCTTTGCTGAGGAGAGATATATCGCTGAACTGGATGCCAAGAGTGGGGCTAGCTTGAAGGTAAGAAACCAATTTTATTTGACTTAACCATCACTAATATATAAATCTCACAATATGAAATTAACTTTTAAGTTAATTGTATAACTATACATTCATACCAACTGACTTTGATATGTGTGTTGTTGTGACTTCAACATTTGCTATCCTTTATTTACAGCTAACAGTTCTAAACAAATCAGGACGTGTGTGGACAATGGTAGCAGGTGGGGGCGCTTCAGTAGTGTATACCGACACGCTGTGTGACTTGGGTGGTGCTTCCGAGTTGGCAAACTACGGAGAGTACAGTGGAGCTCCCACAGAGTCACAGACTGCTGCCTATGCTAAAACAATCTTTGAACTTATGTGTACTGGAAACCCTCATCCTCTTGGCAAGGTATTGAATTAGTTTTTATTCGATTAATATCTCTGATTTTGAAGAAACTAATCAACAAAATAATTCTTTATGAATATTGTCTTTTCCTATAGGTTTTGATTATTGGCGGTGGTATCGCTAACTTTACAAATGTAGCAGACACATTCCGAGGCATCATCGCAGCCATCGAAGTCTTCAAAGACCGTCTACGGGAACATGCTGTAACAATCTTTGTCAGAAGAGGAGGACCTAATTACCAGGAGGGCCTTAGGTGAGAAACTGAAGTCCTCTTTGCTAATATTTTCTTTATTTATCATCGGTGTTGATGTTGTAATCATAGTAATCTAATGAGCATGATCTTAGTTACATCCCAAGATACTAATGTCAAAAAGTCAAAATTATTTGATTCAAGTGCAGCATAAGCTGTAGTTACATTACAGAAAAAACAAATATATTTCTTACATTCGACATTGTGATTGTCTATATAATATGTAAAAAAAATATATACAATAATAGAATATTACATGGATATAGCGAGTTATGGAAATTGTGTTGGTCCTTGTTATATTCAACTTTGACAGGATTTTTTACATTTTCAATTTGTGAAACACATTTATTCTCTATTATTATAATTACATCTGTATTTTTTTATCATAATAGTTTTATTGAAAAATCTATATATTGCAGTTGTTAAAATATATCAATGTTACTATTCCCTGATTTTAATAAATGTAATGTATTACAGACAAATGAGAGAAGTTGGACAAAAGCTGGGAATACCTCTATATGTATTCGGTCCTGAAGCTCACATGACACACATTTGCCGATTAGCTCTGGGTCATGAACCTGTACCTGAAGAGATGAGACAACAGAGTGCTCCCAAGATGTTGCCTAAGCTTACTCCTCCCCCTACAAAGGTAATATCTAATAATTTATTTTCAATGTGAATTTAACTATTTCATTAATTTGTCAATCTTGTCTATCAAGCGGTTTGTATTGCCACTGCGTGATGTACCCAACATACCTCTATCTGATAATCATTTGGTTTGTTCAGCTCTATAAAATACTTGAAAATTAATTTCAAAATTCGCTAATTTTCATATATTCTTAGTTCTCTGATATATTACAGGTAAAATTAGATTTTAAATTCAGAAATTAATTGTGTAATAAAAATGTAGTTTTGTAAAGTTAAATATATCTTGTATGTACATATATTATGTACCATATCCATTTCAAAGTATGTGGACCATGTAGATCTTCACAATGTAGAGATTTTTTTTAGATATATTATTTTCTTACTTTGGTGTTTCGCAGATGGAGACTGATGAAATTAGCGGTGGTAAGCCGATGACAAAGAAAGAACTTGATGCCATTTGTAAGAGAGACGGAAATCGACCAGTGCCAACTGGAGAAGTCCTCTTTACTCAGGAAACTAAGAGTATCGTTTGGGGCATGCAGAACAGAGCCATTCAGGTAGCTAACCATATTTTATTTCAAGCATCAAATTTGTCTGTTTTCAACTATAACTTTATTAATGTTTATAATAATTGTTATGTCATTGAGCTAACCTTGGTTTGCCAATGATATTTTCATACGGGTCAAATGTCTTGCCAATCAAATTTCCGGAATAACAAATATTTTTTATTGAACTGAACAAATGTTGTAATGTAAAATTAAATTTAAGCATAATGAAATCTTCTTTAGTCGCATGAACTTAGTTACAAAGAGATTTAACCTGTAATGGCAAAGCAAACGAAAATATTGTTAACAGAGGTTAGTTAAATGTTTAAAGTTGGCCTCTAAATTTCGCATACATGGAAACAAAGACAGTAGGGATGTCTTGCACAACATATTGATGTTTCATTCAATATAGCAATAGAATTTTGTTTTTTTTATTTTTCAAGACTAAAATAAATAAATGTCTTTGGTTTTACAGAATATGTTGGACTTTGATTATGTGTGCAATCGCAAAGAGCCCTCAGTGGTTGCTGTAGTTTACCCATTCACATCTGACCATAAGCAGAAGTTTTACTTTGGCAATAGGGAAATTTTCGTACCAGGTAAATTAACATTTATTCATTAAACAATCTTCTTGAATGGACTAGTCCATCCTACATACATGACAGTTAAAGGCAGCATAATATACATTTTTGAGGCTTTTGTATATCGTATATAGCTTATTATTGTATCTCCATCCAACTGTCGGTCAATAAAAGGTCCACCATGAAGTCTACTCAAATAAGTCCAGCTCGTTTTCGGTGTTTTTTTTGTCATGCACCAAGTTTCCAAACCATATGTACAAAACAAGTGACTATTTTCGTTCAAGCATAGATGCATTTTGTATATCAGTTTTATAGTGATGGTATTTAAAGTCTTTTTGATTGATTTTTGCAGTATACAGTGACTTAGATCTGGGTTTCCGAAACCATCCAGAAGCTTCTGTCCTGATCAACTTTGCATCATTACGTTCTGCCTACGATTCCACTCTTCAAGCGATGGAGCACAAGACTCTTAAGACTGTTGTTATTATTGCTGAAGGAATCCCAGAGAACATGACTAGGAAACTTATCAAGGCTGCTGATGAAAAAAAGGTGCGATTGATTTTAATATTAGTCATATTTTTTCTTTAAGTAGTTTGTAAATAATTGTTAAAAACTTCAGGCGATTTATTATCTGTTTAAAAAACTTGGAACAGACTTACATTGTATGCACACATTCAATCTAACAGTTGATCAGATCTCATTATATTAAGAACCCTTTGTATGAACTATTATATTAATTTCATGTGTTGTTACGTTAGGTAACAATCATTGGTCCAGCTACTGTAGGAGGCATCAAACCTGGTTGCTTCAAAATCGGTAACACAGCTGGCATGATTGACAACATCCTGGAATCCAAGCTGTACAGGCCCGGAAGGTAATAAATATATATTTAATTTTTATAATATCAATATGATATTCTAAAAAAACACATTTTTCTTCTTACTAAATACAGAATATTTCAATTATAAAAATTATATTTGTGTATAATTAATAATATAAAATTTCTGTTTTGTTTTAGTGTGGCATATGTTTCAAAGTCTGGAGGCATGTCAAACGAACTGAACAACATCATCTCAAAGGAGACCGATGGAGTCTACGAGGGTGTGGCGATTGGCGGAGATCGTTATCCTGCCAGCACTTTCCTTGATCATCTGATAAGGTATTTACTCCCATTCTCTTTCATTTATATTAATTAATTATGCTATCAGATTTAAGAAAGAAAGAAGCATTCAAAATCCCTGTTAGGAATCTAAGTAATAAGCGGCATGTTCACTTAAATAATTAAGATTTTACGTTATTAGTTGAATTGATAGTAGTGAAAGATTTCAATATTTAAAACGTGTGTGCGTAAAAAATTATTTACTCACTCATGAAAGGGTTATTAAAAAATAATCACTCATAATACAAAACATAGGTTTTACAGAAAGTAAGTTATTTATTATCGTCGTGAATCAATTAATTATGATATCTTGTAATTTATTACAGGTATGAGAAGGATCCCAATGTTAAGATGATGGTTTTACTTGGAGAGGTAGGAGGTGTGGAGGAATATCATGTGTGCAGAGCGATGCTTGAAGGAAAAATTACAAAACCTTTGGTAGCCTGGTGCATCGGTACATGCTCAGGTTAGTAGCTGATAACTTTACTTATTAGAAATACATATTTATCACAACAACTTGGATAATAATTCTTGTTATACATTGAGTCATAGTCAGTGACCACGAAATCATTTTTGAGACAATTATTGTTATGTAATTATTAATTGCTAAAAATTTTTGGGATATTGAATAAATAGATAATATTTAAATTGTATATCAGCTAGCAAGTGACAATATTTGGGTTGTTTAATCGCTTCAGTATCCTCCAGCTTCCTCGATCCTCTTAGAGAGAACTCGTATTTTATTTTCGGGATAGGTCTTATATTAAAACAACCCTTTAAAATAACGGTAGAGCTTATTATCTGGGAAAGATATTAATGGTAATGTTTTAAATATGGAAAATCCGATATTTTTATAGGGAGTTAGTTATTTTTTTTTATAATAATCTCTTTTTGATTAATTGCAGCCATGTTCACATCAGAAGTACAGTTTGGTCATGCCGGTTCCTGTGCTGGGTCAAAGCTGGAAGAGGCGGGAGCCAAGAACACAATGTTGGCAAGACACGGTGCATACGTGCCGGACAGTTTTGACGTATTGGGAGCGGAAGTGGGCACAGTCTATAGAAAACTCGTCAGTTCCGGAGTTGTCACACCCAAACCTGAAGTTGTACCACCTAAGCTTCCTATGGACTATGATTGGGCTATGGTAAAGAACATTTCAATGCTTAAAAATAGTTGTCAAAATAAAATATAGTCTAGGAAAGTTTCTTGAATTGCTTTTTAGTATATTTGGTTCTGTATTTTTTGCTGTTGAATTGTTATGTATTTTGTTCTGCATATTGGGTTTGGTATCCTTGGGAGATACTACAGGGTTATCAATTTCTCATAATATCGATGGCCATAAGTTAGCATCACGTAGCTTTGTTGGTCCTCCTGCACAATTTAACAAATGTATATGTGTTGTCAACTTATGGTCATCGATATGCATGATTTATCTTATTCATAGAATGGTTTTTTTTATACTTGTCTTTGTAGTTGATAATTCTACTCATTCTAGAAGATATTTTACAAATCAAATAGCATAGGCATATTTTTCATTATATTTATTGTTACAGAAACTTGGGCTCATCCGAAAACCGGCAGCCTTCATCAGTACGATCTGTGATGAAAGAGGAAAAGAGTTGTGTTACAGTGGAGTTCCAATTAGCACTCTCGTTGAAAGGGAATACGGAATTGGACTGTCACTCAGTCTTCTATGGTAAGATTAAGCTGAAATAACAATTTAAAATTTTACATTTATAATAGTATAATAATTGTATTAACTTGGAAATATTTTTTGTATGTTGAGCCTCTGCCATTACACTTTTTTATCAGAATCAGTGTGAACTGATCATACAAAAGAACTGAAAAAATATAATTAGGTTGATTCCTAAATATTTAACAATGTTATTTTTGATATGCATAGTATTTGTTTTATGGGTTGTTTTTATTAAAATAATTAATATCAATTAAAATGAGTTCTATTGATTGTGATTGTGAGATCTCCACTAATATCATACATTTTTTTCAGGTTCCAGCGAGAGTTGCCCCCTAAACTATGCCACTTCTTAGAAATTTGTTTGGTGATCACTGCCGATCACGGTCCAGCTGTTAGTGGAGCTCACAATACTATGGTCTGCGCCAGAGCAGGAAAAGATCTCATATCTTCTCTCGTCAGTGGATTACTAACTATTGTAAGTTTTATCAAATACACCCTAAGAGTTATGATCATTACAAATACATTTTTGTGATCGTTGACTATACAAGAATAATAAATTTATGAGATTAATTAACTAGTGGTGATTTTCAGGGTGATAGATTTGGAGGTGCTCTAGACAAGGCAGCTGTAGACTTTTCAGCAGCTTGTGAGGCCGGCAAACATCCTATGGACTTTGTCAATGAGAAGAGAGCTAAAGGAGAACTTATTATGGGTATTGGACACAGGTATGTCTCTTCATTTTATGCAGTGGTTTTGGTTTCATTTATATTTAAGCATATGTGTGAAGAAATTCACTTATAATTAACTTAACTATTATAAGCTATCATTTATCATCTTATAGAAGCTGTTTCTTTCTGATGCCAAATAGCCGAAGAATCACTCATTATTATGTAGAAGTTTCAGTAAAGATAGATGTTGATTTTTTTTATCTACCCAACCTATAAGGTTTAATCAATTGTCAATGTGTAATGAATTCAGTCAGTCTTAAAATAGAAACATTTAAATCAATTGCGCTATGTGCATAGCAGTGATATTATGATCTCTGATATTATCATTTGTTGTTTGTAATAGGGTGTTAGGTTTGAGAATATATTCAACTGTTATTATTTGCAGGGTTAAGTCAATAAACAATCCAGACGAGAGAGTCCGAAGCCTTAAGGCGTTTGTGGAATCGAGTTTTTCAAAACATCCTACGCTGGATTATGCCTTAGCCGTGGAGGCCATTACCACCCGTAAGAAGCCCAATCTCATCCTCAACGTGGATGGACTCATTGCTGCTGCCTTCGTTGATCTTTTCAGACACAGTGGTCAATTTACAGAGTTAGTTTCTTTCACTTATACCGAAATTCATACTTCCGTATCTTTGTATATGTTTTTAGTTTTATGATTATTTTTAATTTCAATACTGTTTGTTATACAAACTTCATATATTAAATAATTTGTGCGAGACTCATGGATAGACATTTGAAGATAATTAATACTAACTTGATAATTTTAAACAAAATTATATTCGTTACTCTTGCATATTAAAAATATCGAGGCAGTATATGATTTTTTTAAACCTATGAGTAGTATAGGCCTACATGTATGTCTGTGCGCCATATTTTCAAACCCATTCTTTTATTTCTTTAGCGAGCGATGTTCAAATGATATTCGTGTAAGATTTCCATGTTTATGATGTGTGTGCATGAAAAATTCATTCACTAATGAAAGAGTTAATATTCAGACTGTAACATGAATAAAAAAAGTAGTGTTAGATAAAATTTCTCTTCATTCCCAAAAATCTTGGGCTATATTGTAAATATCAATAAAAATAAGTTAGTTCAGAATAACTGCGTCTATTTTATTCATTTGTATGTCATAAATATGCCATCCATTCTAGCTTAAACAAGTGGCTTAGATTAGGGCCTTTGCATCATGTCACCAAATACAATAAATTAATTGTTCTGTTTTATCTTGCAGGGAAGAAGCTGAACAGTATATCAGCATGGGTTCAATAAATGCCTTGTTTGTGCTGGGTCGCAGCATAGGTCTTATCGGCCACTACCTCGACCAGAACAGGCTACAGCAGCCTCTGTACCGCCACCCATGGGACGACATCACCTACATGCCCAAGAACTAAATTACACCATTCAATTAATGTAATCCACTTCCAACAAGAATTTGCACACACATCCACTCTGTTACTCCAATCGTAAATCTAATTAAATGTAAAGACGCATTGCATGTTTAAGGATTGGTGTTTTTTAAAATTTTATTGTCAAAAGTCATCTCTTTTATAGAAATTCATATTATCCAGGTAATTGCAAGTGGTGATAATTAACGGGCGTAGTTATTATGCAATAGCACTGCAATCTACAGAGATAATTGTGACGGTTAAATGATGCTTGAATTATTTATCATATCTTACTAATATTATATATCAGTCCATATTTTGTAACAAATTAT
>JAGVSQ010001586.1:0-11790 GCA_022683975.1 Rhyacophila evoluta | reverse complement strand
AAAATCGGCAAAGATTTATGTAACAAATTATTTTTAAATCCTGTTGAATTCTGTGCGACAGAATGCCTATACCAGTTATACCTATTTCATTAAGCCACTGTACACTTTTTGGAGCGATTATTATAATACTTATAAATTTATTTTCTGCATCGTATTGGAAGAAATTTTGGTCGAAGGCATTACAAAATGTCGAGAATTCGAGTGTAGCTTTATATACTATATCAAATCAGGGTGGATCATGTGTGAATACATAGTTTTGTACTGCAAAAAAAACTCAACGATAAATTATTTATTGTACTCATTCCTAGCACATTCTACTCCAATTGTTAGTCATCTCGGTTGGTCAAAATTAATTATTAACAGGATCGTTCCAGTCTCAGTTGTGAGAGAAAATTTAGTCTTTCTTTCTCTCTTCTATTATAAATTTGGGTGTTGTGATTTCTTTCTGCCCTTTCCCGTAGGCACTAAGTGTAGAACAAATGAATAAATTTAAGTTATTCTTTACTTCGGCATTACCTGAAATGTATATTCTCTAAAAAATATTTCTCTAATAGCGAATATCAAATTGTAGCTTTGTCTATGAGAAGCAGTGTTGGTTCTTACTATAATGGACTATGTCAAGTAAATGCCTTCAAAGTTGATAAATTAGGATATTTCTGAATGAAATTATTCGGAGTGGGAAATATTGTTATGTGCTCAAATCGATGATCAGTTAGTAATGTAATCCTACCTTGCAAGCCGCATTTTTACTCCGGATCCTGACATTGAGTAAACAGAGCATTTTTTCCTCTATTGTTTTTAAATTATATTTAACATAATTTTACGGTACGGAAATGTTGTTATAGAGTCGAGTGTTGGATCAATATTTTACGTATTGATGATATCAAAAATTTATGTGCGTGCACGCCGGCTAGCGAATCGTTTGGATTCATGATTTAACGCGCTGTTGAATGTTAGGAAAAATTATGTATGAATAATATATGTCACACACGATAGGCCTTTTGTGATCCCGCAAACGTTGGGAATCCGCAAGTAGTTTTATGCACCTAATATTTATACATTGAATGCCTGTCACGTTGGCTGAAAACTGTATAGCATGCTGCAATAATCAACTTATGCCAGATCTTACCTATTTCTTTAGAATTCTATGGCCTACTGCAATTTTCATCTTAAATATCATACTTTTGTTAATTTTTCTAGTATATCGGATATAATATATCCGCATTTTGTGGTATTAGAGCAATGCTGTAAATTCTATAAAATAAATATAACCTATCATATCTGATTGGCAGATATGAAATAAGTAAATCTAACCCAACCGTATAACTATGAAAGATCTAAGAGTTTTGAATAGAGTCAAATAGATATGTACAAATGTCATTAAAGGCAACACCAATGTTCAAATGAGACCACATTATTGCGACATGTTCAGTTTTCAGCTCGGCATTAGGATAAAATATATCTTAACGATTTAAAAAATGTAACATAATGACAACTGTATTTATGATATCGTATTTTGAATGATTTTTATTATCACACGAGGGAATCTCTTGGTTGAATATGATTTTTTTGCCAGAAGATTTAAAATGCATAACATCAGTATATATGGCGAACCCACAAAGAAATGTGATTAATAAAATATATATATGTATAAAATGATTGGTTCGGTTTTAAATTTTGTGTAAGGTTTTTGAATGAAATAAAAATGGTGCTAGATTTAAAAATAAAGAAAAGCCATTCGCGTTATAATTTTTGTAGGAAGCAACTTTCATAACATGATACATGGTATATTTTTTTTAAGAATTTTTGTAGAGAATTTTATATACTCAATTTTTTACTCTGTAAACATCATAATGGTTAGTAACATGTATTGTCCAATGCTGAATTCAATTGACAGATTATCAACTAGAAACTGCTCGTCAAAACAGGGTTATGAAATTGTTATTGAGTTATATTTCACTTATCCGATCAAAAGATACATTTTGAAAAAAAAAAGCAAGTATAACTTCTAAAACATAAACTCTAAATAATGTAAAATTTAAAAATTTCTCCAGTTCTATTTGAAATATATACTTTTTATCTTGTAAAAACTATGTGAGATTGCGGTTTCATATCGAGTCATTTCAAGCACTTTGATATATTTTGCTTCTGGCAATGTCAGCGTAACTTGTTTCATCGATAATGATGCTGGATATGTCGTGAAAATATTCCATTATTTTGTAGTATGATAGTTAATATTATTTCCCATTGTCTTTTTTATATATTTGCATAAATACACATTGTAATAATTTCAACTGTTTATAATGTTATGCGTAAGGACAACAATCGAGAGCATTTTTAACTTATTTATATAAAAAATTGCATTTCTATGATACAATGGTTTTTATTCAGAAATGAATCTGTTGTATTTCCTTCTTGCATTGTGAGCACTACTTAAAACTATCGAAGAAAAAAAATTAATACAGTGTATTGCAATTATTTTTAATTATATATTGATTGTAATCTGTGTAAATTATTTATAAAATATTTGTTTCTTCATAAAATTTCATAATTATTATTGTTTTGTTTTTATTATTTAAATAAATGGCTGTCAAATGTTGATACAAGTATCCTGGTTTGCAATTCTACAACCTGTAACAAATCTTGAGATACCACAAATTGTCTACTTTTCGCCTTCTGAAATAGGTGGACCAACCTAACAAACATGGCTAATGGAAAGTAGTAAACAACATTTTTATTAAATGTCTTACATTTAAGGGATAAACTACTTTGTATGTTATGAGACAGTCTGTAGAACTGTATTATGTAAGTATCTTACCAGACTGAGGATTGTATGTGAGTTATTCACAAACTTGCTGATTTATTATAAAAAAGGATTATTATTATTTTAATGAAGAAATTGTTTAATATTGGAGAAAATATACTTAGATTTTCCAATTATTTTTATTAAAAATGTAGAACAGGAAAGTTTCTTTCAATAAGCATAACAACACAACATTACAGTGGAACCCGCTTATTCTAATCACTATAAGACCTGTAAGTTTTGATAACAAAGCAGACGATGAATAAATATATATATATAGTGGGACCTCGATCCAGAATTTCAGTCATGTCCCCTCAAGGCCTTGGTTTTAGCTCAAAACATTACACATTTTGAAATATTTAAAAAAATGTAACACCATTTTTTGTTGATTTGCTCATGCATCTGTTTTTGAAATGCATCATCAATTAGACTTTCACTGCTTTTCAAACCATTTTCTAGAATTTTCCAATTTATATAACATGTTATATGATCAATAGATTTCTCATGGTTCATAATTCTTGGATTAAGCTGTTCCCACACACAAAATAATATATTTAAGAAATAATTTAATTAACAGCTTAATGCCTGCAATCTTTTGCTGAATTTTCCACGGTAGTCAGCGAAATTCACGAGAAAATGTGCAAAAAACTGAAATAATATTTTACCATCTCGTTAACACTCAGAATTAAGCTAAATCGTAACTCAGGTATTTATCATAGAAAGTAAACTTTTGGCGTAAGACTTAAATATGAGTTGTCGGTCACCAACCAATATTCTGTCAAGACTGATACGAGTCCACGGTCGTTAAGCTGTTAAAATAACTATGATTTTTTCATTCTCATTTACAAAACTTAAGCATCGCTAATTCTATAATAATTCAATTACAAACAGTAGAAACTTAAATATGAATATTTTTTGTTTTAATATTATTTCAAACATTTAATTATAATTGGGAAAAAAAACATTTTGAAGCCTTTCATCAGTCATGTTGGCGCCTTTCTGAACACAGCGCTTACGGCTGTCGCCACAATGTAAGTATTCAATCAGTAAATGTAACTATTCAACCATAGAATGGCAGCCTAACAAGAATTGTTAGGTTATATATACTATTAATAACATTACAACTAGTTATTAAATCAGGCTTTATAATATAATCAATGAAAATAAGTTATTTATTTGACATATTCCTCAATCATTACATACTAATAATAAAGAGGCATAAATGCACAATAAGCCACTTATTACTTCAGGAACAATGAATAGATTGATTTTAAATATTTTCAATTGGTGCTATATATTTTATATATTCTCAGATCATAAAAATATGGATTAAGCTCATAGACATTTATTTTTGCCACAATTTATTATATTTGTTTTCAATATATTGTACTTAATGGAATTATATTAACCATTTAAATAAATGAAACTTTCTTATCAACATTCTTTCTAATCTTCATGAGCTAAGGAGAAACGTCAATATCACAAATTTATTTAAAATACAAGCACATTCTGCTTAAAGCTTTACTATTATAGTATTTCCAAAAACATTTCATTTTCATTTCCAATGCTTTCTATTGGACATTACTGTGCGCCATAAAGTTACTCATCTGACCAGTTTTACTTTTAGGGGGTGTTATTAATAAATTGTTTTGTACATTCTGTAACTATCATTTTGCATTTGCATAGTTATATTCAACATAACACAATATTTTTTTTTATCAAAAATAATTATAAATATTGGCAGTTCTTGCTAGTATTCTAGGATTTTCAAACAACTTAGCAGTCAACATTTACTTGTGTTTTAATTAAAGTACACCATTAGTAAACACATTAAATCTGGACCCAATTGCATATGTAAAGCCACAATTAAATTATATATCTGACATAAAATCTGTACCAACCTGTAATAAGTAAGTTAGACTTGTTTTTTTCCAAACCAAATATAAGGTAAGGTGAGTGTTTTGCATTGGCAAGTTTAGACTCAAGAAGTATAAAAATGGTGGTGTTGTTGAAATTTGTATTTTATAGATTATCGGTTGAATCACATTATAACGAAACTGAATTTATCGTTATACTGAATATAGAAAAGCATTATTACATATTGTATAAATTTTTGCTCCGGACAACAAAAAATATATGTTATAGTGGAAATTTCGTTACTTCGGTATTTGTTATAAAGAGATTTGACCTGTATTTTTTAGTTATATTTAAGAAAAACAAATTATGAAACTACACACATACTATAATTAAACAGATTTAGTAAAAGTTGACAAAATCTAAAATCATTCTTCTGATAAGTTGCCTCTCGTAGAGTTATCTACTTATTCCGGGTTGGTATACTGATATAATATTTATATATTAAATTTAATAAAGCTTGTATAATTTATAACCGCTGCAAGGGACACATTGATTTATACATAATATATTAAAAGCAACGACTAGGTAAAATATCTCCTACATATTGTCAATGAAGTTGCTACATTGCAATAACACTTGTAAATTAATAAGATAATATTCAAAGGCTCTAGTATCATAACTCATAACCTCCAGTATGGTATAGTACTGGAGATTACGAGTTATGATACTAGACTCCTAATTTAATAAATACCATTGACTAGTTCAGTACTAAACTGAATACAAAAACAACACTTATCACAAACATATTGCTTATAATATAATCTCTACATTATCATAGAGCAGCACTTTCAAATTGCACTTTTCACAGCCTATTTGTGTAAAAATATCATGGTATATAAAATTAAGCCAATATAAATCACTCGCTCTGTGAGTATGATACATGGTAATGTTTGGAAGCTGATTTTTTTGTAGTGGCAAGAGTTTGCCAAATTTAGATTTATATCGGCATGCATTTTTTTTTTTTTTTAGATTCTATATTAGATATTGTTACACATGTACAATATTCTTGCGTCAATATTAATTCATATTACATAAAAAGCATAACAGTCAATTGGATTTCGTAATAAGTAAATAGTATATTTTAGATAAAATTTTATATGTAAATAAACAAATATATCAATATGAATATGTAAGGTACCCTGAAGTCTTGGTACACAAAAAACTGCCCATTGGATTCAACAAGAGGATTATATTATGTATTGGATTTGCATTGCAAACGGCAGAAGGCATCGCATAACTCTTATAATTAACAAAGTAATTAAATATATTTATGGAATTCATCGAATATCACAAATAATTCATCTCTGACAAAAAAATATAAAAAAATACACCCACATCATAAGTGTAGATGTTTGATTAACTTGTGTTAATCATAAATTGGTAAGAAGTGGTCAATCATCTGATGTGGATGTTGGTTTGGTGCTTAATACCAATAATTAACAGGTGGGCTAATTTTTTTTTACTATCTTTACTGTGAGGTATATATATAGATAGGCTCTACTGATAAAGTAACGTATGAGTTTACATAATGTAATGATTTAATTTGACAGTTCTTTTCATGAAGTTGTCACCCAACTGCTAATTTAATGACATCCATGTCGTGGAGTCAAATGTATGCTAAGAACGTATCAATTATTGTACAGATCCCGAACCTACAACCTGGCTATTCACTCAGTCGCCGATACATTAGTTCATAAACCAAATAACACAGCCAATATCAAAATCCATAATTATCCACAAACTAGGATATTACCTCGCTGCAAACAAAGCCATAATTAATATTATTATTAAAACTTTTCAAAACAGATACAGTTAAAGTAAGTAAGTATGTAAATAAAATAAATTTGTTAATGCATAAGAACAATAATAAAATTAGTAATGAATTGATTCCAAAACATAGTAAAAATTTTGTAGGAGCTTTGTTTTCATAAATGCTGGATTGAATTGATAATTTATTAATTATACAGATGAAAATAATTATAACATTGTGTAAGTATAAACTCCTGAATACCAAATTGGTGATTAACAATGGTAGTGATGAAAGAACACCAAACGTTGTTTTTTTCTAGCATAGTAACAACAGCACAAAGTTTCAATTAAAAATTGGAATTAACACAATTTGAAGATTTTTTTCGAGTAATATCAGAAACATTTTATATTTTTATTCAAAATATTTTCATAACTAATTTTTTTTAAACTTAAATACTGAGCAAAAATATGTATGCAATTTTAATCAATTTCGAAGTGTTTCCATAACAGCAGCATGTCTCCGTAGAGCGGCATCACTAGCGGCTCTGTCAAAAATAGGTGTCTGCTCATTAGCCTCGCTTTGCACTCTGTTGGTGGTGGCTGTGGTGTTTCTGATGTGATTGGCAACGCTAGCTTTTACAATAGCCTGCATCTCTTCGAGTTGTTCAGTCCGCCATCCTGGAATACCCACTGGAGGAGGTTTCAACCATATATTGCTTACAAAATGGTGGGTGACGGCCGCTGTGAAAGCCAATAGGGAAAACAGTCTGAACGCCGTTCTTGCTCCAAATAATGTGTAAAAAATACCACCAAAGAGAGAGCCAAAAGTATAGCCTAAAATACGAAGAGTAAAATATTAAGCGATAATAATAATGTCATGACACCAATATAATTATTTTATTTTGTTTAAGCATAAAAAATTTTCAATAAATTATAGTAGTGCATATTTCATTAATATAAATGAAAAATTATACATGGGGTAAATATGCGATTTCTTTTTCTCACTAAGCAATACATTCCATAATAATAATATATGGCAACTTCTTCAACTTACCTAAGCCATCATCCAATATAGCAACAACAGTTTGAAATTCTGTCAATCTACCTTCTGGAGCCACAATGGCTGCATATCCGAATATTGTAGAATAGGCTGTGCCAAATGTGGCGCCATGATATATTATCTAAGAAACGAAAACATGAGATAATTTTATTAATTATTATATTCATCAAAAATTATGATGATTAATTGAAATTAAGATTGCCTATAAACACATCTACTTGATATATTATTTAGATTATTGCAGATACCAATCAATTTAGAATATAAATACAAATGTTTTGCTTAAAAAATTATAGGGATATAGGAGTTATCATCCTTTCACTGTACGTGTTCGTGTTTTTGCAACTAAATGTGAAGAAAATGAATTTTAATCCAACTATTAACCTGTAGATAATGATTTATAAGCACAAGTTATTCATAAGCACGCATACTAAAGGTGGCTACATACGCTCAAGCATGCATGGAGAAGCATAGGAATACAGTAACCACATTTTAAGGAATTTATGATATTATAAATTATAACCCTCTTGTTTCATTGTTTCCTACTTACGAACCTGCAAAGTGGGTGATGAAGTTAAAAAAAAGACTGACTTCAATTTAGGCTTTGAATCTGTAACGTTAGGTAGAATTACTAATTACCGATTGAACAAGTTTACTATTTTCCTTATATGGTTTATAAGTTTTATTACCAATATTGATTAAATAATGAAGTTATATTAACCACTATTTCAATTTCATTTTGTAATATAAAATATTAACTTTCAAAACGAACAGTGTTTTTTGTTGCTCAAATTAAGCGTGTAAATATTAAGCAATCATAAGTCAGGCATCCCATAGCAATGAATGGCTTATTTATTGTTGTATTTTACGTCAGTATATGGTCCGTTAACGGGGATTTCACGTGAGCACAGTGATGCCAGCGTTAATTAGTAGATGTCCCGAATTCAGGAAAAAATAATGATCACACACAAATGCTTGTACAAGCAAGTTTGAGCGTGTGGAGCCACCTTAATCCACTGAACCCAATAAATCTCAATTTTGAGTCATAAAGAGCATATATATCGAGATCTTCTAAAACTACCATAGATTATCTACAACAAAACTAGTCCATTATTTTTTTGATTTTTAAAATATTTTCAAATTAATAATAATTTAATAAAGATATATCCCACCACAATTATAATCAGTTCATAAGGTGAAGTCATGCTGGCAGTCAGGAGGAATCGACATGCATAGCAGATAAGGCTGAATGTAAGAGTGTGCCGATAGCCTATGAATTTTAAGAATACCCCTAGAAGGAATAGAAGAAGAAAATAAGTTAGCAGCTTTATAATGTGTAAAATCTTTGGACCTACAAGTGGGTATAGGAGGAATAAAATTGTAGAGTAAAAATGTAACTATAATTGCATAACCTAACATAACTAGTTCACTGTTACATTTGTAATTTATATAGAACTATATAATTTGCGAAAGGTCCAGACAAAGTTGATTGTTATGTGGTCAAAATATTATATTTATAGTGGCTGTGTGGTATCACAGCGTAAAACTCGCATTATATTCATAGACCAATAGATCACATGGAAATAGTGCTCGGTGTGTTTATTTTTCGGTTTTGTATTTTTCTTAGTAAACCTAAAAATACTTACGTGACAGCAAAAATGAGAAAATTTCTCCACACACACACTCCAAGAATATACAGATGCCTTCAAAGATTTTTATGCTATCCATGTTTCCAGTCTTCAAAGCAAGATCTTCGATGAACCTTGCAAGAATAAAAACAAAATCATCTGTATTTGTTTCTTCCATTTTTGCATTTATTTGACTCCGGTTGTAGAGCATGGGTTAAGCAGTAAACAATTAAACAATGTCACCCATTTGTATGTAAAGATAGGTTAAACGACTACAGAATGTGGATTGCTATCACTTGTCACATTTATATGAATTACATGAAGTGCATCATAGTGATTAAATAACATTACATGAATGATAAAACAAATAAAAAAAATTGCCATAGCTGTAAAACTGAGGCATATTGGAGGAAATAGATTATGGGAGAAAAAGAATAACGTTAGCACAAACATTGCATTGCAACATTAACACTATTAATGTTTTTAGAAGACCGGATTTGAATTATAGTGTTGATAAGGCAAGCTTTGTGTAGCTCGAAGATGTATAGTCCCGAAATATTCTCATAAATAGGCCACTAATTAGTGAAAAAGCTTTATATTTTGCTAAGATGTTAAAAATTTAGTCATTTCAAGCAAAATTTTTCTATATTCAGTATCACAAAACAAAAAAGATGCTCCCACAAGTTTTGTAGGCTAGAAGCGAACTAACCAAAATACGTAATAGGTAGTGAAACTGTCAAGAGCACCGATAATCACAGCAAAGCCCAGAAAGCTCATCAATGGAACACTCTCAACTATCCACGGCATGGATGACTTTAAAGTCTTGTGACGAGATATTCCAGTCAACTGTAGAGAAAAAATATTCGTTAAATAATTAAATATTTCAATAATTTGGAACATTTCGTTAATTCTCATCATAAAATCAATTGGCATAGTATGACAATTTAGTTAGCTATATATATATTTTATAACGAAACATACTTTGATGAAATTGCAGCATCCCAAATCGAAAACAGCGAAGACAGCAGCAAAAGCAAAAATAGGTGAGAACGTCTTTTTGAAATTACCACCACTTGTCAAATCTACAGCAATGCCGGACAGCAGAGCAGCCAGAGCATATCCGATGGTGCCCCATACTCTCTGGGCTCCGTATGCATTTGAATTGAGTGGTCCTACAAAGATTAGATTACTATCTGACAATTTCATATTCTTAATTGTTTAATTACAGTACATTAGAACCTCGATTTAACAGATTATTGCGGGTTCATTAAGATAGGTAAATCCAAATAATGATATGCATTTAAATGTTAAAATCGCCAATCAAAAATTACACTAATAATATTAATATCTCACCCAAAGCATCAAGGCAAGCTGCATCAGTCATGCAATTGACAAGATTGAAAGACAGAGTTCCAGCACACAAAAACAAAATAAACATCCAGAATGTACTCGATTTATATAGCATTAGATTGTTCGAACTGTCGACAGTCAGATCCGTTACAACAGAGCACTGCCATGCGTAACAGTTTGATTTGTATTTACACACTCTAGTGGTAACTTTTGGATCCATTCCGAGGTCCAGATTATTCTCCTGATTTGGTGTGGGGAATTTATTTTCTTGAAATTTATCGATCCCCTCTGAACTTTCTCGCATGAGCTTATCAAGAATAGCTTGATAATCTCCAATTGATGTCACAGCTTTTTTCATATGATCTACATTTTTATCTTTTGGAATTTCTAACTGTTTGGGAAGATTATTCTGTAAATAGTTCCATGTACGTTCAATGTAATTGTACGGTAATTTATAATTGGTTTCGACTTCATCCACTGTATCCATGTTGAAGAATTCGCACTGGGGTATGAATTCATCAGCAAAAATGAATATCAGTTTTGTGTTATTGTAGAAGTCTGTAGGTTTGACATATAAGGTCCATTTATCGTTTTGTTTTAGAGGAACACATTCCCAATTACAATTCACTGGCAACACATGTGTAAGATTTTTACAGGAGTTGTTCTAGAAAATAAATTGTAACATACTTATTTTACAGATTTAAATATTCATTTTTCTTGTAAGTCTTGTGAGTCTTGTAAGAACCTTTAGATAGAGTTTGAAATTAAAATACTGCACACTAAAAAGATGGCTAAATAATTGTTTTGGGTCAGGTCTTTTAATATTTTATTTACTAATAGATCACGGTGTTGTCGTCTAATTGTAGATATGGTACTTAGACATAAAGAAGAAAGAGATGTTGTTTCCCTGAGAACTGATGGCAAAAAATATTAATGATTTAAATGAAATTTTAGGAATTACCATATCATGAACTGATTAGTAAATAGTGAATAGCATTTAAGCATTCAATATTTTATCATATGAGCAGAGTAATAAGTTAAGAGAACTAATAGGATAAGAATTGATATTAAACAATAAATATTGTGACAAATTGTCATCAATTAAGGTTTTAAAAATATTATTGCTAAATATAATAAGCTGTATTTTATATGAATACTCACGGCACACATTTCTCCAATAGTTTTGAAAGTGATTAAAGTATAGTTGTTCGGTGAATTGTGGAACATATTGACGGTGGAAGACATTTTAGAATTGATGTATGGATCTGGCAAAAAATACATGC
>JAGVSQ010001585.1:0-28418 GCA_022683975.1 Rhyacophila evoluta | reverse complement strand
GGTTTCGCCTTTCGGCATCTTCAGGCTACATTATGTGTGGGCAGTGAGCAAACATCTAACATACTAGTACTTATAACTAGTAGATATAACATACTAGTAACATACTTAGTATGCCTGATGTATAGTCGAAAAATCATGTTATATTATAAATTTTTTTCTCTCTCCGCCAATAGTTACATAAACCTATATTGATTTGTGTATTTTATGCAACTAAAGGATTGAATCCGTGGCCTTTGGACAATTCACAATTACACAATAAGCCGCTGAAAAAACAGGATTTTAGAATAAAAATATATCTGTATTTTAGCAAATTTTCGTACCTTAGAATTTATCTTTTAAATTGAAATTAATCGTTTATTAAAGAAAGTTAAGCTATGAAAAAATTAAGCAGAAGATTTTTGTCTCAAAGTAATTTTTAAATTCACTCGGAGTAATCGTCTACTTATTAAAAGTATAATACGATGTCGCAGTTCAATCAAAAAGGTCTTATGAAACATCGCATCGCAAGAGATTACGACGAAGTACACTGAATGCTCTTGCAGCAAACAGTTTTAAGTCTCTTGATAAATCACTGCTACCACGTGAAAATATTTCAAAGTTTTATGAAAAATAACAGTATCTTTAAAAAAATCAGCATCTACTTTCCGGTGAAGTTTTTTAATACGTCAAAAAATTATATGGAGTCACATGTGGCATCAGTGTGCATAAAATCAAGCATGCTTTGGTAACAAATTTGAGGACTGAATGCTTAATGCGTGAGCAGTTAGTAAACAATAAAATCCTGTGGAAAACAGTTATATAAATCTTTGCATTGTTGTGATTCATAATTACGCTTTGTATTCGGAGCGGATATGATGTAAAACATACACATTAATATCATGGCAGTATATAAGCGTGCATTTGAGCTTTCAATGATACATATTTCGGATAAGATGATAAAGTTTGCCAATACCCTAAAAATATTCTTGAATGATTGCATTTCATAAATATATTTTATATTAAATAATATACACCTTAACATATAATTAGTATAAAATGGTGTCTAAAAAAGACATTTTGAATTTAAACTGGAAATTATTAGATAACAATGACTACGAGATTTTATTTATTAACTAAATTAAATTTATTTATCTTGAGTCTTTCACTTTTACAAAAAAGCTCACCCATTCTTGTATATTTTAACATTTTTTGTCCCAATTACTTACACCAAGAATTTTCAGATTCCTTTCAAACCTATTTAGTCACCGAAAAAGTTGTCGATTATCATTTAGTTTTCTCTCGAGCTACTTAGTTTCTTAATTTTCTTTATTGAACTATTTAAAAAACCGTATAGGTTTTGAGAATAATGTCTCTAGCATATTTAAAATACTAGACCTTGACAAATTTGGCGATGTTTTAGCAGGCAACGAATGGAAAATAATTAAGAAATAATATTCTTTAAAAAAACCGGCTCTGAAACTGTATATGATATAAATAAATTTATGTATTATAATATGGAAATGTTTGTTTGTTTGGCGCATGAATTTTTCCGGTATTGCTGTATGGTAGCTCTAAATCTTGGCACCAAAAGCTCAGAAGAACCGTATACTGAGCTATGAGAAAAAATATTTGCATCGGATACTGGGAGTAAAGTGGTCTGACTTTGCAAGGAACTCGGAGATGAGGGCGCGTACAGGGAAGCCCCCTGTTATACTAAAAGTCATGCAGCGGTGCTGGAATTGACTAGGGCATGTGCTACGGATGCCTTCAAAGAACCTGGACCCTTTTGTCTCTTTTTTCAACCGGTGGGATTCCGGTGACTTGGAAGACCGTTTTGGACTATCCACACGATGTTGGTATGACCTAAGAGAATGGAGCAGCTGGCAAATGATAGAGAATTTTACAGGCGTCATATGGTGGCAATATGCTTCGCATAGGGAGCAAATATGGCAAAGAGATATAATATATTCTAAATTAAGCCAATAGGATTCGAGCTAACCTAATATAATTCGTTGTTGAACAACCGTATACGATATGGTGGAATAGTTTGTAATATTTATAAAGTCATTATAAAGTTGACAACAAAAAAAAAAATACGAAAATTGATCTATTTTTAAGAAAATTATAAAGTTTTCTGAAACTGACAAGCGTATGCACATAGCGAAAGTAAGCGGAAAATATCGCAGACGTTGTGAATTTTTTTTTTTTGAAAAATCGCTCCCAACTCGTTTCAGTGACAAGCCACCCCAGCCTCCCTTTGTAGTTTCGTGACCTATTATAAGCCGATCGAGAGGGCGTAGCCTCACAAAGGGGAGACTCGCTTCGATGAGACACTTTGCGACTGGAGTGCTCTCGAAGTGATTTTTCCTTGCGCTATGCACGGCGTTAGTGGTCGCGTATTGTGTAATGTGTCTCTGATTACGTCATAAACTCGTGGTCTCGACTGCTTCGTTATTAATCACTTAGTTTAAGCAAAATCAGAATATCGATTTAATAGAACGAATTAAAGAGAGCTTTTGTAAATTTTGTTTTGAAAACATCAAAATTGTGAGGAATTCGAAATATGATACTTGAAAAAGTAAAATATATTAATACAATACAAAACAAAATTTTGAAAATAAATAGCGCCTTTCTTGAATTAATATTTCTTACTTAATTATAAATTTATTTCAAATGCATATTTTTAAAACTTCGTATACTTCCATGTTTAACCAGTATTTTGGATATTCTTAATATTGTATTAAGACTATATGAATTTAAATTATGTTAGATAAATCTTATTAGTTATATCCAGATATGTATCCACAAGGGGGATCCCGAAATATATAGCACTACACAAATAAATGTATAGCTTGCAATTTATTTCAGTGACAAGAGAAATTTCTCGTTCCATGTGAGTTTTTATTCAAATCAAATGCCATTAAGAAATAATAACAGGGTGTTAAAGAAAATGTAAATACATTGAAAATGGTTAAAAAATATTTGTTTTATCGGTGTTTATTAAATTCGTATGGAGTTAGTAGATATCTATTATAATATAATAGATTGATTTATAATATTTTTAAATGGGTAATAATTATATTAAATTAATTATTATTATTATAAATAACCTATGAGATTATTTAAGCGTTCTTATTTGATTAAATTGTCAAAATATAAAATACGCGTTATTTTTAGATAATATATTTATTTGTCTTCCCGGTTAGCGTAGTTGGTAGCGTGCCCATTTAGCAAGCCGGGAATGCGGGTTTGAATCTCGATCTGTCGGATTTTAAAAATCTAAAAATGCAAGATTGGATGCTTATTGAGTTGAGCAATTGTTTGACAGACAATTCTTGTGAAAAATAATCTGTCAAGACGTCTTCACATTGCTGAGATCCATATATTCCACATTCAGAGTGGATATCTGCACACTATGTACATCCATAGTAGAAAACGAAAATAGTATAAAAAAACGCTGTGCTAGTTCAATAGTGTAACAACTCAAAAAGAACAATATTGAGACATCGTATTTTTATTATTGTTTTGAATGACAATTCTAAAAAATACAGGCCATGTTTTATTTATTTTTTAAATGAATTCGATGGGAATGTATTATTTTATTCCGACACGTTACTGTGTTGCATATACTTAATACATACTTAATAAAAAAAAAATAAATAAAACAATGACACATCAAAATAGTTCTCGCAGTATTGAACTAGCATGGTGATATTATATTACATTTAAATAAACTTATGAATATTAATTTAATAAGTAATTAAAAAAAAAAGGTATCGAATAAAAGTATTAAAATGGGAACGAAAAATTAATGTAATGGACAATAGATAAAACAACGTCAGTGATAAAGTAAAACTAAAATAATAAATAGTTCCTACTTACATAAATATAATATGTATAAACATGTACGTACGGCACACTTGAAGCTTTTAATCTCGGTGTTTTGTATTAAAATACGCTTAATTGATTAATAATAATTGGTTAGGTTCTTTATTAGATGGCGAATAAATTTTATAACCATGTTGAATTAGACTATGAAGATGTTTTAATGGCTATTTATGTAAATCGCCGATCGTTTTTCATTTATTTTTTGTATTTGAATTTCGAAAGTGTAGAAAACTGTTTTATCCTCATGGCAGAAAATTAGTTGAAATTTCTTCCACCGTTTGTAGGCTTTCTCTTTGATTCCAGTTTCAGATATTTCCAACATCCGTGGAGCATGCGCACTTTCACTGCTACAAAATCAGCCGACGGAACGTTTCCAGACAAATCTACCTTTGCGAAACCTCAAAAGCCTTATCGAAACGTCTTGAAATTAATAAAAGTTTCGATATGTGCGGTAGTTAAGTGTAATCCTGTTGTGGTTGTGTTTTATTGCTTAATCGGAAATTATCTCCAAAACATAGTATATGGTGATAACATCCATTTATATGTACATTGAAGTATAAAAGTCATTCGATGTTGTTAAATCAACAATATGAATTAATTTTCATTTGAATTGACATTTATTATTCTTTACACCAATTAAGTGAAATACAAAATACCGGAAAGCACAATCAGAAACGTTAATAAAAAATGAATTTAAAAAGAAACTAAATATAATAACAGTTAACAGTGTAAACATATATTCATACACCAATATAATAATTTTACAAAGTTTTAATTAAAATGTTGAATTTAAATTAAATAAAATCTAAGCGTGTGCTCACGTGGCGTGATAAATATTTTCGAAATATGTGCAATTAATATATTTTAACTGAGATAAAAAATAAATATAGAAATGGATGAAGTAGTAATGATAAGATTAAAAGTGGAAGATAAATCGTTTCGAACAAGTAGTCAGATGAAATTCAGGAAGATGGATTATCATGAAAGGAGATCTGTAGGATATTGGCAATTGGTTAATAATCAGCGGTGACTACGTCACCATTCAGCAGTAAACTCCTTGGAATGTATGGGTATTCGAAGACTTGAAGATGCTGGGAGTACTTCTTTGTGTGATAAAGCGGAGAAGGTGGATGGAATTATAGTAGCAGCAGATATAAAAAATAGAGTCATGAAGAAGAAGAAATCTCATTATGATTATCATAGTACAGTTATTTCATTTTTTATGTGCTTCGTGGCTGTACTTTTTTTAAATTTTAAGACGGTTAGGTAAGTAAAAACCATTTAAGTAATAAATAAATTTTATAGTAAAATATTATTGTTTGATGTATTTTATTTTAAATATTTTTTTTGTAATTAAAATAAATAAATTGCATGTATTTTGAGTTTTCAAACTTGTCAAGCATAGAAGATGTTAAAATAATTTTAAATGTGTTTATAAATGGTTTTAATTTTTTTTTCGGATAAGACACGGAAGCCGTCAGATTGCTTCATCATATTCTGCAACAATTTAAAAGCAACTTTTAAAACTAACTTTGACGAAATGTAAAGATTAACAGCATATCATTCAAATAACAAAGCACTTTATATATCACATTAAACTGGTTTAATAAATCAGCCAATTATTGTGTATTAATATCAATTTATTATTCAAATATGAAACATTGATTTTGAAAAAAATTCTCTATTTTATTCAGTTTCTGTATGAATAAAAAAAGAATTTCAATAATTTTTATATGATTTACTTGATTATTTTAATTTTCTTTATTTATTTCCTTTTATTCTAACTTTGAACAATTATTTATGATTCTATACATCTATAAATAGAGACAGACAATCTATTTTTCAAACTCGAAAAGTTTGATAAAAATAACGTCAAATTTGCGACAGTAAGATGAGTGAATATATTCGAGTACGAGATTTACACATTTTTTCAAACGTTTTTTTATCAACTCCTTTTCAAATTGAGAATTTATTCAAGTAACCAATAACTATGCTTCTGGTACAATGCTAAATTTATTCTAATTTAATGACCCCTGCGGTTGTATGATGTTTTTTAAATCATAGTAAAATATGCCAACATTTAAATTTATATTTCCTTGTAACATCTCAAAAAATTCGATTACAAGAAATTGTTGTTAGCATATTTCATCTCTCACACGAATAACGATATATACTCATTTGCCATTCAAAAGGTTCATTTATTTACTGTTACAAATATTGTAAAGCATTTAAAATACATTTAAATAAAGTATCACAATATGATAAAGTAATTACCACGTACTGGTAATAATTAAATTTAGAATAAATTGATAATTAAATTTAATTTTTGAGACTTAGTCGTTTGACGTCTTTAGAAAGTTCGTTTTTTAAAACACAAATTTTTGTTTTTTAGAATGTTTATTTGGCACGTTAAAAATTCTACATTACAATGAAAAATATATGTGTTCAAAATTGTAATTTATTGGTTAAACTTGCGTCTTGTTCTTATTATTTTAGTTTCATAAGTTTCTGTATGAGACATTCTAAAAAAAAAAATGCTTGGACTATTTTTTACTTTTAGCTTGCCAGCCGAGACAAGTGAAAATTAATTGCAACTGATTAAAATTTTCAGCTCCGCTCAGAGGACTCTGGTTTCAGACAGGTTAGAAAATGTAACGCAGACAATTTCAAGAATTCTTGAAGGCTACGACATTCGGTTGAGGCCCAATTTTGGCGGTGAGAATTTTTTCCTTTTATTTTTTTCATATTGGAAAGAGACATTGTGTACCTTCATTTTGTATACTGTACAGGGCTATCAAAAAGAATTGCTTATATTTATATTTTATTATTAATATTAATCTGCCTAGAAATGACATACTTTGACTATTGATGATTACAAAATTTCAATCAGGCACTCTTAATCAATAATAATAGTAAAGATTTAGAAATTATTAGTAAATTTTATTAAAATTATCAACCACTTTACAGAAATAATAATTAAATTTACGCATATAATTTGTTTATCATATTGTGTTATAAGTATTAAAAATCCATAAAATATCATTTCCATAGGATGTATAATATTTTAAAGTAAGATTTTTTTTTATATAATTTATTCCACTAGATCTATATCCTATTTCTTAATAAAGGAACGAGTTTCAAATAAACATTCTTTGAATAGAAATACTATTCACTCTCCACTGATTTATAGTGGCACATATTGTAAAATATAATAAAATTAAATTTATAATCAGACCACTTAAAAGTTAGTATGCACGAAAAACCACTATCTTTCACAAGATTTGTACGTTCATTAAAAACTTTATATTATATCAATCTGTTTTTGTTTTTGCTCTTAAAAAATGATTAGTCATTTAATATTTCTTGAAAGTTTATTTCATAAATTTAAACTACTCAACGTAGATATTTGATAAATAATATTTAATTTTTATAAACTTTGATTACTATTTAAGATAAACAATTTATTTACCCAAGTAACTCAAACTAACTTCAAAGTATATGAATATTTAATGAAAACACACTATCGGTTATACATTCAAAGTTTGAGATCCGCTTGCTGATAGAAAATTTCATATACACATAAATAACAAAACACTTAATAGGACAACGTTATCAAACTTAATACCACCAAATGACATGTGAAATATTATAGCTAAAGTTAATATGTGGAGACAATCATATTAAATAATTTATTGTTTAGGTCGCTTTAGTAATAATCGTAATATATTATGATAAATATGTAAATTACATGTATATTATGTAGCGAATCAAATGTTATTTTAGATTTTTTGTGTGTACATTTTAAAAACCCTGTAACGTGTGTGTTCACCCTCAAATTCTCAATAACGAATTTAGGTCAGATGTCACTTATGGGACGAGTGAGTTGACAACCATAAAAGCAGGCATTGATTCAAATGTTATCATAACCAATATTTCCCGAGTTGTTAATCATGAAATTCAGCTGGTAAGAGTCAGATTTTACCGATTCACTGATGGATAAAGATTGTAGCTTTTTGTAAAATTTTCTTTTGCAGAGAGGCTGTACAACTCAATTAATTTATCAGGTTTGACCCCAGTCATTAAACTTTTGACTACTTTTAAATGGGAAAAACCTTTTTTATATATTTATCCTATTATTTTTTTAATCGAATTAGTTTTTTTATTCACATAAATCTAAGTATTTACGTATAAGTCAGTTTACATTACCACCATGAAAAAGTTAGAGTATGGTATTTTATTTATCACATTAGTGACTGGGTTTGTAAGCATTGATATTATTTAGAATCGGTGGTCATGGAATTAAGTTTTGTAGCTGCATAAATAGTGATATATTTTTAAAATGCGCAGCAAGGATGGCTAATTATTTTTATTATAATTAAATAATTATTATTAAGTCATTGGCAGATAATCTACTGTCGTATAATGTTATATATTAGGACAAAATTGCATATGCTCATAAATATTTATATGTTAGTGTTATCCCATTAGAAAAAAAATATTCTGGAAAATCGCTCCTGATGTATTTTTGAAATAACCAATGATATAAAAACAATGTTAACCTACATATATATTATGCATTTCTTTTAACAGGTGAACCACTTTACGTGGGTATGGACTTGACCATTGCCAGCTTTGATGCGATTTCGGAAGTCAATATGGTGAGTGACATTTTTTTTATTTGTTATGAAGATGAATTACTCTTTAAATACCTTTAGATAAAAAAAGTAAACTCAACACATACTTATACACACGATAATAGAAGGCATGAGCTTTAATCACATATACACTAAATATTCTTTTTGCACCAATTTTAAATAACACGGCCCAAGAAAATAGAACCGATTATTCTTTTACACTGATTTTTTACTTTAACACGGTTTGACAAATTTTAAAAGTCTCGCTTCACGAAGGTAAAATTCTAGCATTCAAATCATATTATATCTAGTAAAAATTTGAATATATTGTAGATTGAATAGAAAAAGTTGGTACACTTTCAATCATTTCAAAGTATAGAAAAAAAATACTATAGTGAATTGTCACCAAAAAAACTACAGTAAACGAGTTTACTGTTTAGTAGTGAAACTAAATAAATAAAAACTGTTGTGACGTTCGATATATAATATTAAATATATCATGAAAGTATTAAATGTATGGTGAAAAAATTAAGTAATGTTGAATGGAATCAATCTACAATTTTTATACGAGCACTTCATCTTTTTTGCACGCTGTCTTTTGGAACTTATTTCTCGTATGAAAATAAAATCCAGTGTACATTTAAATAGTTCAAACGATTTAAATATCTTTAGGTATACATTCAGGTTTGAGTAAATGGTTAATCGTCAGAATAATGGAAGGAGTGAAGTTTTATATATCGATGGCTTAAAGTGTAAAATTGATAAGTCGACTTTGAGCTCAAAATGACATAATAATACTTACTCCACAATGCTATATGCATATCCCATATTAATTTGACAACTCAAAGTAATTTAAATACTTTTTACGAAAAAATGTTACAAGATACGTAATATTATATTGAAAAAAATGAGAAATAGGGGAAAATCTGAAGTATGCTAAATTTCTATATCTAAGTCCTTAAGTAAAGTATGTCAAATGCCTAATATATTTTAACCATGTATGGTTGATGGAATTAATACAACAGACATGACATTAGCTGACAGACAAGTTATTAAGAGTTTTATTGCAGCTTCCGTTTTTATTGATAAACAGCCATTTACAAAGTCAAAGTATCTTAGATACTTGGCCCACTTTCGTCATATGTATTCAAACAATATCCACACATACATCAGCGTGAAAGCATGTCTATAAATTAATAAAAACATTGTAATACACTGTTTAAATAAAGCCTAATTGTAATATCGATTGTTCTTCGTTAACTAGTCGTTATTGTGAATATCCGATTCTTTATACGTAATTAGTTTAATGATCTTGAACAACAGTACGTAATTGACCAGTATCATTATTTTCATGGTGTCTCCCTTTAAGGATACTTGGGAAAAAAATATTTAAGAATAACTTATCGTATTTTTTTTTACAAAGTCTGTTTCATAAGAAAATCATTCTAAATTTCAAAGTATATTTATTCATATCTTTAATTGATGTGACTTGAAGCTTTATTTTAGTTTTATTTAACACCATTAGTTATATCAACAGTTATCTCGGTTATGATAATATCATGTATATTGACTCAAGATAATGGTGTTGATTTCGATTATTGATGATTGATAAAACTAATGAATCTGGAGATTTATACTTTAATAAAAATAATTATTAAGACGCAATTAAAATATAATATGGTTGTATCTAATGCTTATTATTTATGCATATTTTAAATCTTATATTTTCTGAATGCGGACATATATTGATATCTATAAAAAATTCATAAATTTTAACACATTTTTTTTTATCACAATTGATTGAGCACAAGTACTTAACCTCAGTCATGCATTTTTATTTTATATATGCAGTTAAAAAATCCGTGCGTTTTTGGTGCCATAGCGCGAATATCGTCAGCTTTTTTAAGTCAGCCACCGAAACGACGAATATTTAATATATTATATAAAGTGAATGTTATTCATCGTGAGCCTTTGAGTTGCAAAAACAATTCAACTGTCAAACAATGAATATTAGATTAAAAAGTGCTGCCAAGTTAAAAAAACATTTTCAAAGTTTAAAAAATGGAATGAAATACGACTGTATAAAATACACACGTGTGTTAGCAATTTTGCGTACTTATACATGTTTGCCAAATGTGAGTTGAAGCGAAATAGTGCTAGGAAATTTACGATCATTGGTTTCCAAAATGTTCCACTCGTTAAGTTGTGCCGCCATTTTCGATGGGACGATTTCCATCTTGAAAAATTGCCGCCTCCAGGCTGAAAGGAGTTTTTAAGCAACGCTGCAAAATAAAATACTGCCTTTTTCACCAATACAAAGTGCGAATGAATAAATTTTGCCGCGCTTTTCGTTGAAAGGGGTAGCATGAATCTGTTTCTGCAATCTTTATAGAACCGTGAAGTCAATTTAAATCATTCAACTGCCTTACAAAAAAATAAATATATTTCAACGTCTACAATTGGAAATTATTCAATAACTACATTGATACTACGCTTACTTCTGCATGTGATTCGTTTTGAATCATATATTTATTTTTAATCGTGTTCGCTTCAAAAATGAAGTATGCGGATCTGCGTAACATATAAACATGTCCTGGGAAGTTATTCTTTACAAGAATTAATTATCAAATAATTTTTCAACCCAATAGGCATCCAGTTTATTTTCATTGTTTTTTTTTTAATCCAGCTGATGTAGGAATCAAGCCCGTATTCTCCATATGCAAGGCACTAGTTCCAATAACATGTAGTAATTTATCATTTTCATCATTTATATTTCAGTATATTAAATAAATGAAATGTCTTGTATGAATTTATTATCTAATAACGAACTCTTAAAAATATCTCTCCCTTAGTCTCAAACTCTTTTAGATATCATAGAATAATGCAAGTCTGTATATTTTGCTTGGAAAAAATAATAGTAAAACTATATTTTCTATCCATTTGACCCATTTAATGAATTCATGGATTACATTTCTCAGTGTAATATAGCATACGTATGAATAAACAATTACTTTACAATGTCTTTCTGCTAGCCGAGAAATTCGAGTGAGCGCTTTCGAGCAAGTAAGAGTAAAAATCCTACAGCTGGATTTAAAAAAGATGCAGAATCGTATGCCCATTGGGTTGGGAAATTGGTTGAAAATCAGTTCATGTGTAAAAAAAAGTCCTAATAATGTAGAGATTCGTATACTGTATTTCTGGCATGTCTATTATCACACTCTTGAGATTCATAAGCTCCAATTTTGGAGCGGACATGGTAAAAAACAAATATTATATTTATTTAAAATCATGTAATACTGCCGTGTGTAAGTACTTATAAACGAGTATATTCATCTATAATATTTTATAAATAATTTGTTTAAAAATGCGATAATTAAATTTGATACAATTTTTAAAATATATATGTCTATCACTGAGATTGCATAAACAGTAACTATACGTGTTGAATATGTAATTGATATAATTATTAAATATTTCCACCTTGCAAATAACATTGTTCTGAACAAAATATCGATTTAATTTTGACAACTCGAAGAAAACAAAAGTCACGATGTTCCACGTCGATTTGAATATTGTCTATAGAACTTTTCACCTGGAGACAGTATCTTTAATAGTCATAGTGAAAGAAGTATGCTTTAATAATTTTCAAAGACGATCACGTTGTCTTTGCAATGCGTCTCGATAAGGAACGTTTCAAAAGCAATGAGCTTAGTTACGAGCGAAGCGAGTGCTGAGAAAAGTTTGCGTTAGTAATTTGTGAGTAAAAAGTCTACAATCAATTTATGTTTCTTCGCCCACGAGTTAAGGAAGCAGAACTATACTAAGCAAGGTTATCAATTTTGATCGTTGTGAGTCGTAATATTTTATTATTTTATATTTCAATTGTTGTAAAACACATCTGTTTTTATTTGTTTGAATACAAACATGATTTAAAATTCAGAAAAAAATGATTTCTAAAGAAATATAAAAAATATGAAAGTATCTATAATTGAACTGCACCAATTTTTCATTACGAAACACATATGTTTTTGTTTTATTATATTGGCCTGCCTGGCTGTAGAAATATTCTCAAGGGATATTGATAGCAAATTCTACATTTTTGTAGATTGTATATGGGTTTATCTCTCAATGTTAAAACATGCAGGGTGAGTTGTATGTTACATGCTGATTTTTTGGGCCACCATTTTTATTTGACTATCATTTGTCAGTTTATATTTAACAATCATAGAGAGTGGTTAACAACAATTTATTATGAAGCATCTAACGTCACAGCAATGCGTTGAAGTTATTAAAACAATTTATTTAAATACTTGTTTAAATTTGGTAAAAAATCATCACGAGGGACGAGGCACATTTCTATTTGGTTGGCTTTATAAATAAACAACAAAACTACTATTGTAGCACTCACTGAAGACTGTATGGTGCACCATGTGAGCCAGTGGCATCATCGGTCCACATTTATTTGATCATACTAGAGATTGCTATCCTGACAAGTTGGTAAACTTTCTTATGATCGGATTGGATCAATTCGGCTTAAATCACATGTGGTTCCAACAGAATAGTGCCACATTACACACAGATCGTGCTACGATAAAAAATTTGCGATAAACTTTTCTTTCAGCCTGGAACATAAAACGCACTCAATAGAATAATAAAACAGCCAACAATACAACTGAAAAATGTGTAATTTAATTTTTTTTATAAATGATACACGTATGGAATATATCGATTATACGATGTAGATATTCGTGTAAAACCAAACATCGAAGCTATATTATACCAATCGTTGAACCGATTACGTTTATCAATTCGTAAGCAACTAGCGTTAGATCAACCTGATTTAAATTTTCTTGTAAATGTTTTAGAAATATATCATAATGTAATATTGTAATTGATAGAGTGGTCAATATTCTATATATAAAAAATGCAAGAAATTCAGAAATATATGTAAGGTTTTTTCGGTCGGAATAAAAATATATTTACATTGTAGCAATATTATTTTTTAAAATGGGCAATAAAATTATAGACGAAATATGAGATCATTTTATACACAATACCATTTTCAGACAATATTTTAATAGAATTAGAGTCTTAACGGGGAATTCCTCCGGGGGAAATGCGCGAACCACAGAATCCCATTATTCAATTTTCCCTCAGAGTGGAAAACACTGACAACTTATTGGAAACAC
This sequence comes from Rhyacophila evoluta, assembly GCA_022683975.1. NCBI lineage: Eukaryota > Metazoa > Arthropoda > Insecta > Trichoptera > Rhyacophilidae > Rhyacophila > Rhyacophila evoluta. Next base: position 14,728 of record JAGVSQ010001585.1, on the reverse strand, counting down.
TGAGAGACATTTACTAGGAAAGCATAAGGCTTAGCTCTGATCTAATATAAATAATCTTCTTAGATATGCTTTCCGTTCTCGGTACTATTATGTAGTGCAATTATCATTGAAGCAGATGATGAATAATATATACATATATTGGTAGAATCTGGTAACATTAATTCAAATCGTGGTGTGATAGAATAAAATATAACTATGCGGATATGTCAGATAATGGGTTAAATAGATAAAATGATAAATGAAATAAATTAATGTGTTCGTAAAGAATGTTATGGGTGAAATTTAATGTTGTAAATGTTCAATGCAGACTAGTCTAAGTTCTTGTTATGATAGTTCTAAGACGGTTAATATTGAATATTGAAACTCAATATGTCTAAAAAAAAAATGATATACAAGTAAATATTGTCCCCTTGGTGGCCGATTAGAATGCATACCCGATTTCGAAGTAAGGGTTGTAGGCTCGAACGAACGGATACTTAATGAGTTGAGTGAATGGCTAATAACTCGTGATACATAATCAGCCAAGATTAATCTCTATACTGTAAAAATCCACACGTTTTACTTTAGAACGGTCAAAAAAACCATGTATGCTTAAATTTGTTTTTAGTTAATAACCGATGATTTATTTTTTACAAGAATTGCTCTCTTGATTCTTTGATCAATCATTTTTTAAACATATGTGGATGAAACTTTTTTTTATTTGGCACACGTGCGTTTTACGGATAATGAACCCGAGATTCTTCAACTTTCGATATGTTTTGGTTCGTGTAACACGTTGTTAGTATTTTATTTGGCAGACTTCCAGAGTATTGATGAACTTAAAATATGAAATTTGATAGTCATGTCAATCATGAGAGTCATATCTTTGTCGTGACAAACTCTTTTTTAACCTTAATTAATAATTATTGCATTTTTTATCTTAATAGCAGTAGGTCATACATCTTTTATATGCAACTGATCTGATTTCTATTTAGGCGTGATACAGTGGTGAACCACTAAAATATGTAAAAGTTTTTTCACAACGCACTGCAATCATACACTAATTATATGACTGTACACTTTAGCGTGATAAGTTTAATATCATAAAATTGTGCCAGGGGTAGCTTTTCAAGATTTTCATTGGCGTATATTGGATTGTGCATGATCAACAAAGCTCAATAAGTTCTCTTATGGGTTAAAAAATACATTTTCTTGTTCTGAAACTGAATTGAGCCGAAAATTTTTATTTTTATTGATCGAGTTGATATGGTCAACAATCTAATTAACCATCGAACGCATTTGAAAGGCTTTTTATTTTTAATTGGCATGTGATAATCATAAAAACAATAATAAACATCCTAAAAATTAACGCGATTAAAGCGCTTCTGCCGTTAATAAATGATACATCAAAGCCACACATAAATATATAACTATGAACACACAAAACAACATTTTGAATTTTCTCGCTATTTTGTTTCTTATTAAAATTAAAAATGTCACGTCTAACGATCTTGAGACTAATCTTTTGGTTAGTTAAAATTAAAAACTCACTCGTCTTTCAGTGTTGCTATAATTAGCGTCGAAATTTAATTAACCAGAAGAGGATATATACGAGAACAAGTTTAGAAGCTTTAAAAGCTTAGAAGCAAAAATCGTATCAGAAACTAAAATAGATAATTCTCAATTACATGTTTACACAAATCTTTCTAAATCTTGATTTGAGAGAGGAAATTATGTATTTTTTTCTGCGAAACTAAATATTCACATAGGCACTTAGTACTCAGGCTGTATACCGTGTACGTGAGGCTTAAAGAAAAATAAGAGATTTTGCGGACCGGTTAGGGTTGAGTGATTTGCCTGTCCGAACCTTGCTCGTATTTTACGGCTATCAGGCTTCCACGTGGGTGCTCGCACAGTATTGTGTTCGGCCAGAGTGTTCAGCGCACCGACACGTACTATTAAACCTGACAGCCTGCTTCGCCCAACCAACGTATATATTAGCACTAAAGGGTATATATTTTCAAGCTGGCGAATTGGGATTTAAATGAATTTATTTATATACAATTGCTTCGCCCACCATTATACTTTTTACGTATTTTTAATTTTCTAGGCTCATACCGTTGAGTAGCGAGAGTAAAATGTTTCAAACAGAAGTGCAACGATTGTGAAAAGTATTTCAGATAGATGTCCTAATATATAAAAATAAAATATCCCCCATCATACTGTTTCTATTATTACTATATATATAAATACCATATCATCAGAGATATAAGCATTCACACTTTGGCACATATACGCAAATGATTATATTATAAGTTTAGGAATCAGCTGATAAATAAGAAGTCTTCAAATCGAAGGTATCACATTTCAGGATTGAAAACTTTCACATTGTAGAGATTCATTTGTTAAGCGTTCATAGCAGAAATGGTATTATAAATATACTGCCTTACTAAGAAAAACACTGTGTTTTGCGTGTGATTGCCTATGTATTGTAGATCTCTCTCTGGCATATACATCTCCTATGCGGAGCTTATGGCCATCACACGACGGCTCCGGGAGTATTATAGATACTGTGATTTTATTTAGTATGGGAGTATACTATGACGTAACACGTAATGAGTGTAAAGTACTTTATAAAAAAACTTCTAATGATCGTGTTTGGAGCGCACTAAAATTTGCATATCAATCGTCATTGTAATGCATAACATACTCGCATATCTAATTGATGAAGCTGACATCAAATTTAAAAATTGTCTTTTATTAAAATTACAGAAATTAAGTCGATTAAGTCAATCGATTCAACTAAAGCAGCCTTAAATAACTATCTTTAACCAACAAGCGAGATATGATTGGTATGCATCAGTGCATACATGATTTAGATACAAACCGGTTGAAATCAACGAATCCAGTTTAGAACTGATAAGTCATGTAGTCTGAATAATGTTTGGATGTTAAATTAATTACAATACGACAATAAATATGCCTTACGTATACTGGATATAAGGAAGGGTTATAATGTTTGATCAATGAAAAACTTTAAAATTTAATGGAAATTAATATTATAAAACTGAAAATACATGGGTATGTTTGTTTGTTAGAAGAACTCTTGCCAAACGGTGAACAATAGAGACGTGAAATTTTCACATTTTATTTTGACTGCCATTTCTATTATAGATCAACTGTTTTACTTTTAACATTTAAGATCGTCACCGATGATCAACAAGAGACTAAATTATTTATAACGTAGTAAGTATTGAAACGAATTTGTAATAACAGGACGAATAAAGAGGGAGTTTGAATCTATTTCAGACAAAGCCAGATAATAAAGCTCGAATTGTTAAAAAAAAAACACAGATTGTTTAGATGTTTGTGTTTTAAATAGAAGCTGTGTCATCAAGTATACTCGGTTTTGAAAACACTTAAAAATTAAATCGTGTTTATTTTATCATAACAATTTGTAAAAATAAACTTACGTGATCGTGTTGAAGACAAAGCTCTTGAGACTGTCGAGACGTAATGGACGACCAGGAAGCAGTGTGGCGGGGAATTCCTTAATTGGGGGCACTTGTCTTTTCAAGTACTTGGGAACTAGTATTTTCGAAAGCAAGATAACACGCTCGCCAATTGATGAATGAAAATCCATCGTACAATAATATATTCGTGTCCAGGTTAAGCGCTGTTATACTACCCCGAAAGACAAAAGCGCACGATATACAAAAGGGCGTGACAATATTAGCGCGTCTATAAAAAACATAGAGAAATTGAGTATTATATTATAATTTTTGACTTGGAAAATGATAGAAAACGCAAACAAACATCATAATATCAGTAAATAAATAAAATATTTTAGTTTTATTAGAAAATATTTTTTTTATAAAAATCATCGATGACATCGTGTTATTGTAATATAATACTGATTTCAACGAATTTCGTTACTAAATCACAATTAAATCATAATAAAATTAATTATTAAATTAATCAAATCTAAAAAGTATTGGGCCGAGGCTCGTGTTGTTGCGCTATTTTGCATCTCTTTTCCCAACGCTCTACTGCTGTCGCTCTGCCGCCCCAGCATCTATCGTAGCGTCGGATTTACGATTCAAAATAGAGCCCACAAAAGTCATTCGACAATAGGTTTAGACTATTAGACTACTGGACTAGAATTTTCCGTTCGTTATCAATATGTTGATTTCGTTTCTTTTATTTCGCATAAATAGTGAGTAGTAGAGAGAGAATAAATTTAAGTTTTTTTAAAGATATACATTTATATAACAGCGCCATTTTATCTAGCGTGGTTTTGACGACGCATCTGTTCCGCTGTTTTGGTTTGCGCCCATTTATCAAGGAAGAGAGAAAAAATCTTGGTAGATATGACTGGGGGATACTTGGGCATTCAGCTATGTACTCAAATTGACAGTAGCTTAAATCATTTTTTTTTATATGTACCATGTTCGCTTCCAAAGTGGAGCATATGGATCTACACAGCGTGAAGATATCCACTCCGAAAGTGGACTATATGGATCTTAGCAAATTGAAGACGTCTTAAAAGATTATTTTTCACGAGAATTTTTTGTTAGATGATTGTTCAACCCAATTGGCATCCAGTCATGCATTTTTTAATTTTTTAAATCCGTCAGATGGGGGATCAAACCCGCATTCCCCGGATTGCCAGGAGCGCATGCTGCCAACTACGCTATCGGGGGATCAAGTTAATATATAATTTAAAATAATTTCAACTCTTTATTGGCTTAATTTAGATGAGCAACATAAGCGGTAATTTCAAAATGATTACATGGTATAGGTGAAAATTATATTCGTAGATAGTATGTATGTATAAGTATGCCTAATTATTCGACCTTGATTTTACGAATATATTCATAGTTATTTCTGTAGTATATGTTTATGAAAATATAATTAGTAAATTTTGTAACATCATTAAGTTCTTTGAAATATTGTAATAATATATTCATGGCCCTTCACCCCCTTAAATTATAGAGTCTTCATACCACAGTGATTTCAGTTTAAAGGGTTGTTGTTTTATGATAGGTATTATGTTATCAACCCTTTTAGATATAATGAAGGATCGTTATTAAGCTAACACGTGGCTATTTGTCATTAAATCTTGAAAGTGAAGTTTTCAGATCCGTAATATTACTGCTAAAACAAAACAAATAATAACGTGTATTATCGTATTTAATGGATGTCCGAAAGGGAGCTGATATTTAAAGTTTGTCGCTTGTTCTTTCTGGTGTAATCGGAGAAGACTTTTTTGTTAGGAGTCTTAAGTAAATGTTACGGTTGAATTATGGAAAAGTGTCCAATCGAACACCGCGTAGAAATTTTAATATATCATTTAAAACAGTGCTTCCCAAACTTTTCATGTCACGGCCCTCCAACTTCACCCTAAGTATTCGACGCAAGCACCCGTTCTAAAAACTCAATGTGTGGTTCTTCTAAGCTTATATTAGGTTCCAAGATAGAGTAACAATAATCTACGTCGCCATCAAAATATAAATTATTATAATTGTCAAAAAAACGAGAAGTTAAAAATAGCATCGAGCACAATATTTCTAAAAAATTTCGCAGCCCGCTACAGAAGACGTATGGCTCACACTTGGGAATCACTGATTTAAAAATGATGAAAATTTTGAAGAGAAAGTTATGGATTTTTTTTTTAATGTCAGCTAATTTTGGGACATGTCTATATGTGGGTTTTGTCTTTAGTATTTTCGTTTTTTTTTTTTATATGTTGAAGTAAGTAAGTTGATGTATGGTTTGATTTATGATGTATTGATATAGATTTTAAAATGTGCAAAACACCGAAACATATGGGTTAATGGATTGATGGAAGAATTTAGATGTGCTATAATACGCAGTAGCACAATGTGCAGGATTGGAAGAAGTTGAAGCTGATGATAAATGCATTGACGCTAGCTGATGATAATAAAAACTGTAAAAATATTATTATACTATCGTACAGAATAAAAACTTTAATAAATACAAAATTAAAATCTTAAATGGTGAAAATGTCAGCTAAGAAGATTAAATAAGAACGACAAAAACTCGCGAAAACCTTTTTCCGGAGCGGATTTTAAAAAATTCCATTAAATAATGAGTGGATTCGCTTATCCAGGCCACGGTGAGAAAAGTGACCCATTTACTGTGTGAGAGAATGACCTATTATATTATGAGACCCAACAACGACCGACTTGTCTAACTTAATAGCCCTCACGACATCGCTAACGACGTTTTAACATACTATATGAGAAGGTGAAGAATGTAACTCGTTAGGCATAAATAAAGACGCCGATAGATTTCCATACTTCACTGATAGTTCATGAAACCTAGAATACTTTCAAATATTCTCTAATTTTAAATAATCATTATTATTATTTGATACATAAAAAGTAGTTAAAATTAAATAGTCTCAAAAGAAAGCTTATTATATTCCTTATATCTGTTGGTTGCCGAAAATTGATATGTCGACTTTTGTGACGTTCGCAGGATTTGACGTAATTTTGAATTAAGTATCGGCTACGTTTTGATGAATCACTAAGTATTATATCTATCATTTAAATAGTAATTTCTCTTCTGTTAACATCACACATTATAAACACTGTATGTATCGATGTCAATCCTGAAAGTCTTGAGTGGCAAAATAAAGCTTAATTCTATCTCGTAATGTAATTTAGTGTCCGTTTTAAAAACTGTAAGCTTAAAAAATCCTTTGAAATATGACAAAAAGAATCGTTTACTAAAATATTTTTAAGTAGAGGTATGAAAAGAGTTACATATATTACAATAATAACGTTTGTCATATAAATAAGGATTTGAAAGAAATGTGAAATTGTTCAGTGGTGAATAAAAACTTTATACGGCATTAACTACTAATGATTTAGTGGTAGTTTACTGTAGAAAATTTATCTTATAATATTTACGTTTTTTCAATTATTTTCATGTCTGAAAAAATACATTACTTTTAATTTCCATTTCTATTGCAGTTATATTTTATTATAAATATAAATACTACGTACTCAGATAAAAAACTCGAATATAGATCTTTTTACGAGTTTTTTTTGGTATTCAAAATCAAAGCATTTAATTATGATTGCGTCATAATAATTTTTGACTTATTTTCGATGCTACGTAATTCATCTACCTAGGGGTATTAATTATTGATAATGTAAGTGCAACGGAATACTATTGTGCTATAGAGGCTGGCGTGCGCGCCTCGTATCCGAGGAATGCGTGTTCGTTTCCCATATTTGTCCGGACTGGATGCCTATTGGATTGAGTAATTGTTTTCCAATCCTCGTTAAAACGTAAGTGTAATAAATGAATGATAAGTTTTAACATTGTGGAGATCCATATACTCCATTTTCGGAGCGGATATCTTAACTATAACGGTTATATAGTTCATAATTTTACTACAAAATTCTTTATATAATATTGACGACAAGTATATATGCATATTGATTATATTTATTTTATAAGTTTAGATGAATTGTTTATCAAAAGTCAACAAATTACGATTTTTTATAGATTTTTTAATGTTTAGAAAATCACATTTAAAGATTTATTAACATACTAAAGCTGAATGGTGAAAAAAATATTGAGACATATATATACATATAAAAATATAAAATTATTTCTCTACGGGATAGTCTCCGGAAGTTTCCAAGTGCCGATACAGGCACAAAGCGATCGAGCAACCACTTTTCTTTTCACGTCAGCCACCCGTCGCGTCGCCTCTTGAGATTTGGTGTTGCCAATGCCATAGATAAAAAAAACTTAATTGTTCAACCTGTCAATGCAGACAACATAGGCGTTTGTGTTGTGTGAAAGGAAATGCTTTATTATTATTATCATTTCCTTCATTTTATTGGTACATGATTCTGAGGATATTGGAAATACATGAAAAACTACTATATTATGAAACTTACTTTATTCTCATTGAATGAATAAAAATAAATCTCCAATGAATACATAGATATATTCAATAAGAAAAATACAATAATATCAAATAATGAGACATAGTCTTAGCAACATTTTCTCACCAATCCTTAATGGTATGTACGGTATATTGGTTTTTATTTAAATCGAGCATTATCAATTCATATTTTAACCGGATAGTGAATTCTTAATTTATTACTTCTGTGTCCTACCGGACACTATTCAAAGGATTTATTCAGCGGAATCAAAAGATGCTGGTATGATCTGGGAGGATATAAAACGATTGACTGATGAGGAAAAATCTGGAGAAAATATGTAGCAGCTATCTGCTCTACATAAGACGCGGATATGAGAAGAGAAAAAGAAGATGCTCTATCGGATTGCTGAATACTCAATATTTTTCATTATTATGTTTGTATTGTAATGTTTTATCAAACAATTTCTTGATTCTTGATTTGTTAAGCAGTAACGGTATAGTCATACCACCTGTACTTTACCAATCTTCAGCAAGCATCAATTCCTTAAATTATCAGATGAAGAAATTATCATTTTTTTTTCATAAACCTCATAAAAAGGTCCATAATAATATTTTTGTGTACTATTTGGCTGAAGTTTTTTTGATATTTTATTCATTTATTCCCTCTACTCTAAGCCATAGTCATATTTATAGAAATTGACTATTATCATCCTGGCTTAACTAAGCTTCATTACTTATATATCCACTTAATTTCTTATATATTTTGTGATATTACATAAATTATTAAAGACTATGTACTTATTTCCATAATAACATGGCATATTTGATAATTTAAAATATATACGGAAACTTAATTAAGAAAAATAACTCATATTGTAAACGTCTTTTAATAGACGAAAAATACACTTTATACTAGCCCAGTCTAATAATAGGCATTTACAATATACTTCTCAATTGCAGTTTGTAAAAATATAAAGAAGAGTAAAAAAAGGACACTTTATACTGTTTAAGAAGAATAGACAATTAAAATACAAGAAAAGCGTGTTGTAGGAAGAAGATTTATTTTCTAGTTGAAGCATTTCCAAGAGTGGTTCTATTTTTACTCAACATAAATATATTCAAAAGCGATATCTGAAAATGATAAGTATTATAATAATGGCGATATAATAATAATGGCGATATAATAATAATGGGACCACGAATAAGCAATATTGAGTGAGTTGCTGATAAATAAATAATTAAAAAAATATCGTGCATGTTCAATTGGCATCTCTTATATTATAACATTATATGGGCTATGCTAAATTTGGTTGTATTATCATTATTCCTCAGGTAAAGTCACGGGTGTAGCACTAATATTAGACCGACTGTCCCCTCGTTGAGCACGATCAGCTGACTGTACGCCTCGTCTCTCATTCCTACAATATGTAGTGACGTCACCACGAGAATAAAAGGAAGGGGTAACGTTGACAGGGTGACGAGGAAAAACAGAATCTATTTTTGATTGATTACATCCGCGATTGGATAAACAAAATAATTATTATATTGAACAGCTTGGAATAGGATAGAGAAATGGTGTAATTATTATATTAGAAATTATCAATAGTATGGAAATTTAATTAATGCACTATGAAAAAATAACTTTCATCGTTCAAGTTTATGTAATACACAATATAAATAATAAATAAGTTGATTTTAATAATTTCAATGAGTTACTAGCCCTAAATAAAATTTTTATCACCGCATTAAAGTTTCGGCGATTTTTACGTGGAGCATGTAGGAACCATATGGTGTTTCCAAGATACTTTCTCACACGCCTGTTACTGTGTATCCTCCCAGGTCATATCAACTTTGGATAGATTTCAATTTTCAAAATAGCTTTTATTTGATAATCTGTATGTATACAAGTTAACACATGTTCTATCAAAAGGGTACAAGCTGAAAATTCCGAATATGTATCTAAATTTTCAGTTTGAAAAAAAAGATGCCTGTGAAATTATTCTTCGTGCACTTTGAGGTTGTGCCTATGTAATGATTTGAATTTGGCTCAAAACCATTAAATAAACGTTTTTGTTCCTCCTGTAATTTTTTTTATGTGTGAGTTACGTCCATTTTTCATTCAACAGTGGATATATGCATCCTTTGACCAGCTAAATACAGATAGTAGTATCCGAAAGTCTCCCAAGTTAACGAAATCACACCTGTTATAAGTAAAGACTAACAGAATTCATTCTATCCGAAGGCATTTTTAATGCATATCCTAGCTATTTCCACCACCACTGCATAACTTTTAACGTGACTAGGCTTGGACCGTTTCTTTATCTCCAAGTTTCTTATAAAGTCAATCTAATTTACCTCCACTATACGATTTTACTGGTATTTATCAGGTGCCACGATTCGGTACCAAACAACAGTATCTGCACAAAGCATGTGCATTTTTGTCAACCGCCAGTCTAATTTTTGGATTATTTATAAAAATCGGATTCTTTTAAACTGACTATATTATACTGTTATAGTATTTTTAGCCAAGATAATATGTGCGGAATATAATTGAGAGTAAATAATATAGAAGCAGTATTTGAGATCTATTTCGATTCAAAATACTCATCATCCAGGTATATTTAATTACAGTCAATGATTTGGCTTACAAAGGTAAAAAAAGATGAGTTCAAAGCTTTTTATGTTGACTCATCTCACCAGAGGTATCAAAAAAAATCCCTATGTTACATCACGTTTATCATTGCATAATATGTTTAAGCAGGGTTTTCGTATAAACCTACACGCGCTAGGGAAAAAGGTGAACGTATATAGTATTATTTAAAATTTGTCTCAGGACGTACGCACAGGAAAAGATTTTCACGGTACACGATACATTTTTCGCTAGAAATAGGTTGCACAGGTACCGTGAGACTTTTTATTGGATTATTCTAATGACTGAGTAATATATAGCATATAATTTAAGTATAGTTGTTTTTTTTTACTCGAGTTATACGGAGAAAAGTTCATTTACCTCTTTAAGTTATAGGATATTTTAACATGACAAAATAAATTCATTTCAAGCTGTAATTCAGACATATTAAAATTCTTATAAATTAATATTCTTTAAGACATTTTTTGTAAAAAAACATATCGGTGGTGAATAAAATGAAACCTAAAGTGTCCAAGATTTAAGAAATCAATATTAAATAATTTAAAATATGTAAAAAAAAAATTCGTTTGTATTATTGGTTAATTTAAAACAGATTAAACTTGATTTATGAGGCAAATGAACATCTATTCAGCAACTATTTAATTTAATGAAGACTCTTAGATGATATATTAAATTACTGTAAATCTAATGAGGCTGTTTTGAAAACAAGTTATAATAAAATACTGACTAGAACATTATTTCTATATAAGCCTTGTATTTATATTATTTGTTGGAAACAAACTAATATTTGGATAGTCATCAACGGTCCAATCTATATTTGACGTCGCACTTAGTAAAAATCATCATTGAAACAACAGGAAGAAAACCAATTACTGTGGAAATATTTTAAAGTTTTTTAAACAAGAAATAATTACTAGCCATTCTGTTTCATAACACAGAAAATATCAGTGGACTGTGATAAAAATATGAAATCTTTGTTTCAGATATAATAAATAAGAAATACGATATAAAAATCTGCGATACCGAATTATAGACTTATAAGATAACCCAACAACGGTTCTACAATGATTCTTTGATAGTTTTTACGCATTTTTTTCGCATTAAATTTTATTATGAAATATACCTCAATAATTCACACTGTAATGTCTTATGTGCGTTTTTTTCAGTTACATAATCGTAAAAGCCTTTTTTCTAAGCTCTTGAAAATCGTGTACCTGACGATTGCCACCTTACCAATAAGATTTTAAACCCTTCTTTTATTACGTATTATTTGTATACCTTTTTCTGCGTGTTTCAAATGGTTTCTTGAAATATCTCAGTCGTGGTTGATTTTTTTTGATTTATCTGCGTCTACATTAAAAATGTATCTCCCTGATAGCGTAGATGGTAGCATGCGTGATTTTTATCCGGTGAATGAGGGTTTGATTTCTACATCTGCTGATTTTAAGAAAATCCATAAATGCCCATTGGATTGAGCATTGTCAAACAACCATGAAAAATAATCTAAGACAAGTCTTCAGATTACAAATATTCTAAAACTTATAATAATAGGACTTTAAAATAATCATAAAACTTTGCGTTAATTAAATATTCGTATTTTTACTGAATGTATCGTATATGGTGACGTGGCCTAGTCGTTGTCGTCCAACCTATGAGAGAAGACAGCTTAAATAATTTTAAGGCTAAATCACTGGATGAGCTATGTAGGTTGGCTTACTATGAGATATTCACTGTAGAGTTATGACATTAGAGCAACTGATAAATTACGTAGCAAAAGGCAATACAGATACAGTTTTTATATAAACAATGCATATAGCACTCATATAATTTCCTGGAAATTCTTTATTTTATTGTACATTGTTAGTATTGTATACTAATTTCGTAAAAATATCAAAGTTATACAATTAAAACCTAACATACATACAGATTTGGCTTAAGGTCCCGGCAACATGGGCAGTTGCCCGGGGCATTGTTAAGGATCTTCCCAAAAAAGAAAATAACAAAATAATAAATACGATATTATTTTAATCTGACGTTTTAAAGATAGAAAAATGCAAGTTCATATATTTATATATACATAGAGGGCGACTTTTAATGTCACTCAAAGATGCTTGTTAATCAAATCTGTAGCATGTAATTGTCTCCCCGGTTGCGTAGTTGGTAGCGTGAGCGCCTAGTAACCCGGGGGATGCGGCTTCAATTCTCTGGGCTGGATTCCCACTGGGTTGAGTAATTGTCTGACAAACAATTCTCGTGAAAAATAATCCATTAAGACGTAAAATAACAGAAATCATTTACATATTTTTAGTTATATTTCATTTCTAGAAATAGCTAATAATGTGAGACTTAAATTTAATATAATAGAAAAGACAGGTTGTTTTGTATTGTTTGAATTGTATTATATTAAAAATAAATTTTATAAAAGACGTAGATAGACGTGACGAACAGGAATATATTTATACATACCCTTGAAATATCCCATATTTTTTTAATAAATTTAAATTTAAGTTCACTCAGATTACAAATATAACTTCATTGTACAAAGTAAAAATACATTTAAGGGAAAGATTTATATGAAATACAAATTTTACTTGTTTTTCATAATGTTTGACAGACAGGTAGAGTGCAAAAGCGAGTCATTACTGTTGTAATTTTGACAACATGGATACAGCTCAGAGAAGATTAAAAAGTTATGGAAATATACCAATACTAGTTCAGTATTGTAACAAGTCAAAAATAGTAATATTTTGATATTATATTTTTGTTATTGTATTGCATAACAATCCTAACGAATAAAGCCAATACTACACATTTTTTAAAAGTAAATTTGATCGATATATATTTTATTTCGAGACGTTACTGTGTTGGATGGTTAATGTTTGGTATTATGAAGAATCAAAAACAACGATACATCAGAAAATGAACGTATAATATATAATTAATTTTAAAATGAATTAAGAAAAGATTGAAAAAGCAGAAAGATTAAAGTTCAAAGACTATGTTATTTCGAACCCGCGTTGTTTAAATACTGACTGTTTTAGGTTAGTCCCCGAATTAAAATCAATGAAGCGTTGTATATGTAAAGCATCATATGAGAATTACATGTAAAATAAAAATATAAATTTAAACATATCCCTGTATGAACGTGCTTCAGGTGATGTGCAATGAAGCATTCCCCGATCCTTTATCGATTTGCTTTCATCTACAGGTTTACAACTTACAAGTCGGTTTCGTTCAATTAAGAACATTTACGGTTACTCGATTTTCTGCGTGAAGTAATCCCACTGTTGGAAGATAATCCAGACTACATTCTGATTGAAAATTCCAAATGAAAACGTTTATTTATTGAGCACGTAAACATACACGATGTAAATTAAATTATTTTTTCTTTGCGTTGATTTTAGAACGGCAAACTGATTTAAAACAAAACGTATTCTATAATAGTACGATCATGGGGTATTAGTTACTATAGGCTACGTATTATGCTCCAGGTCAATATGCATGCGTGTGCCAAAAAGCATTGTAGTATAAGCTATGTGTGATGTGTCCTCGTCCTGTCGAAACCATAAGTGGTGTAGGCCTGATTGCTCCAATTCGGGTACAAGAAAGTTTACCAATATGTCACTATGGCCTCTAGCATCTTCAAAGAGATCACCACCGGACCAATTTGTGCACCATACAGTCATTCTACGCGAGTGTAACGGCCGTTGGCGGATCAATTGAATATTGTCAGTGCCCCAACAGTGGTTATTTTATTTATCAAATAAATCATTCTAGTCGCACATGATGACTTTTTCAGTTTAGTTTTTGTGAGTACTGATAATTAGCTATTTGCTAATAGGCCAGATGTTAGGGAGTTAAAACGAAAATTAGTTCAGGGTAAAGATTTTATGATTTTAATCGGTTCAAGTATGGCCCAGAATGATTACCCTAAGTTTTCCCCCTCGGCCGAGGTGAGCTTAATTAGTTAGGTAGATAAAAGTAGCCTAAAATGGGCCATTTTTAGTTTTTACAGAATAATTAAAAAACGACGGATCTCATCAAATAGTTGTCAATAAATAAGTTATAGAACATAAAATTATGCATAAAATGAATACGTGTATTTCGATGCAGCAGTATAAGTACCAGCTCACTCCAAAGTTATCAAAATTCTTCAACTTCCTACGCTC
>JAGVSQ010001584.1:0-28420 GCA_022683975.1 Rhyacophila evoluta | reverse complement strand
AAACATTAAAACTCGATTATTTCAAAACTCACTTTTTCACTTCAACGTCTTTTGCTAGTAATACGACGATATCTTGTTATTATAATGTACATCATGGTTTAGTTACTGTTTTTAATATTTGGTAGATTCGCCGTACACCGTTTATGAATCACTGATGTAGTTTGTAGTCTATAAAGCTTTGTAAACGTAGACACTAGAAAACATTAAGGTATTACGGTTTATATCAGTGATTGACAATAGTTTTTTTGACTAAAGAATATGTTTTTAATATATTGATAAATAAAAAAGAAGAAAACTTATAATTTTAGAATGTTGAAGATGATTTGAGGATGGGAAAGGTTTAGTATTGTAAGAGGCAGATAGAGTTTGAAGGATTTATTGGAAGCTTTTATTTGTGTACTGAGAGAGATACTTATATTCAAATAGGCTGCCATTTTTTTATGATAGTACTAAAAACTTCAAAAAATACGGTAGAATTTTTAAAATTTGAAAAATTTTAAGTTGATTATTTGATAAAAAAACTGATTTTTATTTATTTTGAATTCAGTTGACAATATTCTTTTTGTAGTAAGATAAGACAAACAAAATGGCAAACTTTTAAAGCGATTTTTAATGGAAACTTAGTGATTCAAAAGAATCTTTAAGAATTTAAATAAGTTTTTTATTGAATATGTGAAATTTTATAACAATCGAAAAATCTATGAATCTGCATATTGAGTTATCATAAGTACACATTTTTACGAAATATGAAACCTATTTTCACTGACTATAAAAAGTGAAAAGGATATAACCATTAGTTTTTTCATAAAATCCTTTTTACTGATAATCACAATGTATGCGAATTAACACCTATTGAATAAAAGCATGTAAGCTGAAAATTTCAAAAAAAGTAACTAAAATTATTTTTCAAGTTTAAAAAAAGAATATCATGTGAAACTTGCGGCCAGAAAAAAGAACTACCTATCATACTAACTATCATAATACCATATAAATTTGATTGAGTTCTTAAGCAAGTTATTAAATGATTATCAGAATGACCAAATTATATACAAGTTCCAGTTTTCATACATTCATAAGTTGTGCCAGTTGATTAATTGATTTTGGTCTAGGATCATTAAATCGACGTTTTTTGTACTTCCTATAAAGATGTTTCTGTGTATGTTCTTTTTTCTCTCTACAGTCGATATGTATATCAATACATATCTCAGTGAAAGAGATGTTTCCCAGTTTGCAGTTTATTTTGATTGTGTTATTGGGAAGAGCGTTGTTTCACTCAAATGTTCACATGCCATAGGTTGCTGATTGCTAGCATAAGAACAGCAAAATTTTCTATGAGTTTGAAAGTGTTATTCTGTAGGAAAAACTATTCTCATAACAATTACCCGTCGTGAGAAATTGCTCGTGAAATCGTGTCGCCAAAGAGCACTTTGGTTTTTGTTGGGAAATTTCGTTCTCGACGTATTTTTCAATTAGGACCCGTACACTTTTACAAGAGAAACATTAATAATAATTATCGTTCAAATAAATCCAATATAATGATATATGGACATAGAAACGTAACACGTAATTCTTACATAAAACTCAAAAAAGCCTGTAAGTGAAATCGTTCATGGGTGAATAAATGTTATTTATTGGTTTATAACTTAAAATGTTACTTACACGAAAAGCACATCGGTTTATTCAGGTCATTAGCCTACTGTGTAACCATAATTGAAAAGTTTTCTACCTAGAGCTTTATTTCTTTAACCGTTTACAGTCATATTGTTTGCTTAATCTTCGATTTATATATTTGCATAAACATTTCGAAAAGTTATATTTTATATCATCCCTATGGATTCACTTACCGAATGAAGTCTTTTCTCAGATGTTTTCATTTCTTAGCTCTTCGTGTTCGTGTCTTGGATCATATATTGCATATAAATTAAAACTAAATATATCAATAATAGAAAAAAAATATAAACATAACCCACACGCGTCTTTGATGATTTTTAAAAACTGAGAGTTGCACCTAAGGATTGCAAAACAAAATTCTGAATTTCAGGATTTTATTTTATTTTCTCTAAATTTACAATCTCCAGTTGTGTCCATTTATCTTTCTATATTCGATATATAAAATATTCTGAAATTATAATTGTCCGTTATCGATTAAAACGGAGTACGTTATTTTATTCGTATAAAGGTGGGTGTTAGATTATTACTTTAATTGATCATATATTCGTGTTCATAGGTGATACCAAAATTATCCTTTGTAATCTTTCTACACACCAAAAATCCACTTGAATATTCATTCATGAATCCATTTCTTTATCCGGAGAGTAAATTTTGCCATTTCTAATCACCATGAACGGTATCCATTCATCTTCAATCCACCATAAATTTTTAAAGTATGAAGATTTATACTTACTTCGATTTATAATTTACTTTATATATAGTGACCAAAATGATATATTGAGCTAGAAATAGTCTTCCAGAGATCAGCGTGCGCGCCTCGTATCCGATAAAAACAGGTTTGATTCCCATTTCTGATAGATTTTAAAAATTCGAAAATACATGATTGAATGCTATTACGTTGAGACATTGCCTGACAACCGATTCTCGTGGAAATAATTTAGAAAGATATGTTTTCACGTTACGGAGATCCATATATTCTACTTTGAGAGAAAATATCTTCACACTATGTTGATCAATATGCTCTTCTTTCGGAGCAAACATTGTCAAAAAAGTAAAAATAAAAACAATGAGACCTTACTAAGAAAATTAGTCAGATCCTACTTTAAAAATATATACAACAGCATTTATTTATTTTACTCTCACTCAGGTGGATGATATCGATAACCGAGGCAATTAGGTTCAAAATCATCGTCGTTCTCCGTATTGGTATGATTACTAGAAAGTTAGTTCTGCACTTTAGAATATAAATGTATGAGATAAAAAATACTTTAAATATACATGAGAGATGAATAAAGATATAAAAATTCTTCAATATGAAGAAAAGTATTTTAAGACAATTATTTTGAATTCCTAATATTAATATTTAAAAAAATATTTAATGTTGATTTATATGCTTAAAACTTTTTATTGTATTTATGGTATAATGTGTTATGGTAGATAATAATTTGTTGATAACAACTTGTGTGCTAATAAACAAGAATTCATTCAACCAAG
Source organism: Rhyacophila evoluta (assembly GCA_022683975.1). NCBI lineage: Eukaryota > Metazoa > Arthropoda > Insecta > Trichoptera > Rhyacophilidae > Rhyacophila > Rhyacophila evoluta. The sequence goes on along the minus strand of JAGVSQ010001584.1, from coordinate 25,255 downwards.
CAAACATTATTATGTACATAATATTTTCAAAGGTTTATATAACTGATTAATAAATGTGGTATTCGGAAAATCGGAAATAGTGCCCAGAATTAATAGAATCCGCCTTACCAACGACGGGGCTATATCAAATTAGGCTAGAGAACCAATAACCTGGTCAAATATCTATAATGCATGACCCATATTTGAAGCTCGATCAGTATTAGGAGGGCTTACGAGGTTTCGATAGAATATTACGAACTTTCGTTTCTGCCGGAATAATGGAAGAAACGAAAGAAATGTGTTAGAATGACATGCACAATCGAAGAACAATGAGAGATAGGGAGGGAAAGAAACCTTAGGGATGGAAAAATGCTTGGGGTAGCAGTTTAAACTGGATTACGCCTGACGGTTTGAAGGCATGAACGAAATTTGAAAAGTAGAGTGACTTTTGATATTATCTGCAACGGATTTTCTCTGAAGTATAATATATTTTGACTAAATATATAAATATATGTGATTCTAAAATATCAATATAAATACACAATAACAAACGTCTCTAAATTACAATAGAACTACCTTTTGTTACATGGTTTTAATCAAGCTTTTAATGGAAAACTAATATCTTTTGAAAAGCTTTTGGATTTTCAATACAATTATTATTTTATTACAATAAGAATAAAAATCTGAAAATAATTAATTATTTTAACGTTCAATTAATATAAAATATTTGAAGAGTTATTATCCAAACGAATAAATAAAACTATTTTAATTATAATATTATGAAATTATAGTTTTAGTTATTAAAAAGTTCCAACTATGTTACCATAGAAGTTTTGCTTTCATTTTTCTATAAGACACTGCGATCAATATACTATACTTTTTTTTATTATTATTGGAAAGTTGTGATGAAAGTAAATTTATTTCATAAATAAAAAAGAAACGGGATACAGGAAGGGGGTACCCTAATTCGTTTACGTACCGGATTTTATAAAAAATATGATCCATTATATTTTTTTAAGTGGCAGGTTTTAACTAACATAATAAATAACATTAGATTTTAATACATTTTCCGTGAATACTTTTACGTCCATATCAAGAATTGTCTGGTATTTCTACAAGCTGTTTGAAAAGTACGGTTGTGAAACTGATTTGATACTGAAAGTTTAAAAAAATTCCAAACTATAGTAGAACAAGTTATTATTTACAAAGTTCTGATTACAGCCAATATCCGATATGACACAATATAAAATAATATATTAGATATTATATTTTTACTCAATTTGTAATAATATGGCATTACGACTTATTTCTATATCACCGTGTCCGCTCCGAATGTAGGTCATATTGTTTTTACCGAGTGTTAGTTGTTGGCCAAACAGTGTCCAATCTGAATCTCTAAAATGTTTTTTTGGAACTACGGTATTTGAATCTGCAATCTCAGGTTCCGAGCCTCAACTCGGCCACCGAAGCAACAATAACAAATGCCACCAAAACCAAATAAAAGATTTAAAAAAATCATATAATTATTAGACCTTTTTTGAATCTACTTAATAAACAATGATTCAATTCACCGAAGATTGCAAGATATATCATACAATAGTATACAAGTGATACTAATAATATGAAGTATTAATGTGATATTGTAAATTCTATATCGTCATCTCTATCATTGAAATCTGTCCCATTTTTAGAAAACAAGCATATCGTATTAAGCTTTCAGGGCCCTAGTAATATATTTGACTGAAATTTGAACTTACTATATTATTAAGTGTGTGGAGAATATTATGTAACAAAGTTTTATTTATATGTTACATACACCATGAAAGAAAAAAAATAAAACAAATTGGTAATATTACCCGAAATTTGTTTCATTTATTCAAAGCTCCAATTTCACGAATTGGTTTTATGGCGTACGAGTTGTATATAAATTGGTCATGGTGGGGCCATTATGGAAACGGTATAGGTCATTGATAAACTTACAATCGATAAACTGGAATTCAATTTCGACTTAACCGTGTTTTTTTTTGTCGTTGCTGTAAACTCAAGAGTTGAGTACGGTCACGGTCATAAGTGTGTGTAATAATTACGTATTAAACATCATTTATATATTTTTTGTTCAATTATGATCTTATAATCTTTCAAGAATATTACAAGAAGCGGAAAAAAATACGATCAAGAAACTGGAATTGAATTTCGACTTATTTAATTATTGTTACGATGAAGCCACATATTTTTTGTTGTTGTTGAGTATGGTCGAAACGTTGAGTATGGTCACAGTCATAATTGTGCATAGTAACTACACAAATTAATTATATGTGTGGACCATTGATAGAAGTGCCTAATTCAGCTATTGCCACTTTGACTGGATTCAGAAAGAGCTTAAAATGTTTCCTTCTTTTAGTATAATACTAGAAAAAACTGTGTAAATAACGATTATGAACTTGTCAATACATATTATAAAATGACCACATATTCATGATTTATATTGTTGGTTAAAACACACACAATCGCCGAAACTGAACAATCGATATATTTTTTGTCATGGGCACTTCAAGTAATAAAGCACGTTATTTTAAAATATTGATTTTATATATATTAAATTAATTAGAAAATGTAAAATTTTGATTGACACAAGCAGATTGTATTAGATGAATTTGGATTTGTAGATTATAAAGTTACATCTGTAAACTAGAGTAAAATTCAATTTAGAATAACCATGTTCGTATTTTTTATTACATACTAGATAGTGCGGTCACGGTTAAATTGTGTGTACTGTTGAGATAATGACACGAGCTGTGTGTAATCAATTGTTTTATAATGGACTTAATACATTAGAAAAATATAACAAGAAACGGAAAGGAAGAAATAATTACAAAAATCAAATATGTATAAGTGTGAGAATTTGGCGATTATATTTTGTTTTAAAATAATGCTTTCCAGACTTTTTGCGGAACGATTTTCAGGAGAAAGATTTGTTACAATGGCTTATTATATTTAATTTGTAAACACTAAAACACGAACAACACTGTCTGACAACAATTTTAGAGCTGTTAAAAATTTAGTTTTATTTCATTGAAAATAAAATTTTGTTCAATTACTTAATATTAACGTAAAAATTATTTTCCTTCGCGATCTCTCCACGGAATACAACAAACAATACTGCGTTTAATAAATAAATATTGGCATTTCATAGTACTTCTTTGATAAATGAATGAATTTTTTTCGTATTTTATTTATATTAAAAATGTATTTTTTTAATCACGTTCCGATTCCGTAACACATGGATATCCATAGTGTAAAGATTAATCAATTTCTAAATCCATGACACTGTAATTTATCTTTAAATTTTGAATAAAATAATTAATCGGACTTTGGTAACCAAAGAATTAACACTTTAAATGCGAAGCGACCACACATCGATCCTCACGACAACAGCGAAAAATGCTATTATAATTGTTTTGGTTTTTTTCTAAATATCATCCGCTTAATGAAAGATTAGGATAGTATGTTTAACAATAATTGCTTTTTAACGGATTATTTTATTAAAAGAGATTTTCAGTACTTCATAAAAAAATATTAAAGCTTTCAGCAGCTTTCAGGAAAAATTCAAGAGAAAAAAGTATCTGATAAAAAGCGCAAAATTTGACACGATTCACGATATATATACTAATTTTTACAGACAGTTCTAAAAAATAATCTGTTGAATTTGACTCTCAAAAATGATATAAATAAGAAATTTATTTCATACCGTATTCATATTTTTATTTTGAACATTTCGCAATGTGGGGAATCGATGGAAATCGGATGATACAAAGTATATATATTTTTTTCGTTTTTTTTTATTTTAATTTTAATTTATTGTAAAAATTTTCATCGCAGGTAATGGGCTAATATTGATAAAATAGGCTTTTTTTAAGAACGCCTAGATCCGTTTTACTTTTTGGAGTTGGCACTCGTGAAAAACATGGCAATATAATGTTGCGTGACGCGAAAATACGAATGTATAATATATTGTACTAAAAATCTTGAAACTGTGAATAACCAGCCCACTTTCGTTCGATTTATGGGTCAAGTGGCGAACGCTTAAAAAGTGTGTTGGCAAGAAATAGCTGTTTGATTTAAATAAATGATCGGAAAAGGCAATGTCATGTAAGCACCCATTATTTAATATTTTATCGGAATGAGGCGAAATGTAACTTTCGATATTTTGTGAGTGGTTCAAATTCAACCTAATCATTGACAATAAAATATAATGATACCATAATAGCATAAAAATAATATACCCATCAATATCATCGTTGTCAAAAAAAGCTCACCCACTGAGAAAGCTTAATTTATGCGATACGGACATTTAAAGTGACTTGTTTTTAACAAAAAAAAATTGCTCTATGTAGTTTTTTTAATTTATTTTATTTTTTACTTAGAACTTATAAATGGCATTTTGGTGGTATTTTTCCTAGATAGAGTTCAAAATTATAAGAATGCCAGTATACATTGATGTTGGCAAAAAAACGCATTCGGCAAGGCTTTTCTTGAAAACGATAATATAACTGACTGATTCCGTAAAACCCGGGATCCGTAAAAGGTGCCAGTGAGACAGGAAACCTATTTTTAATTAAGACTAGTTTAAATTATAAAGATATTAAATACCCATTCTACTTACTAAAAACTAGTTTTCAACGAGTTGGTGATTAGATATGATCAATGTCAGCAGATACGCTAGGTTATAAACGTGAACTTCTGGCGTGAGTATTATTTTATGATATTAATCTTCAATGTTGTAATTTATCTGAAATAAGCAATTTTTATTGTTTTTTAATAATATACTGATTTTTCTTACAAACTAAAATATTGCAGTATTTTTACCAATAAAGATATTTTTGGTTTTGTTTTTTATTAGATTTTAGCATTATAAACCAAGTATTCTCCAGATGTGTCCCAAATGAAATTATATAAAAAAAAACAGTATGAAATAGAACAAAAAAATTGCGGGGAAAATAATTTGAACGTAAATTGATTATTTTATATATATTTATACTTCTTAAAATATTACAATTTATGATCTTAAATAGATTTTAATTGTCAAAAATGTGCGGTGTTCTTTATAGTAAGAACAATTGTATATGAGCTACAATATGATTTTTCAACTATCTATATACAATCAAAACTTTCGACTAATGATAATCACACAATGATAGTAATTGGCAAACACACATCATTGAATTTACTCGTTAAGTACATATTGATACGATTTCAATGCAAACATATCGTTTGCATATGTCAGGTAAAACGAAAAAGCAAGTTTACAAATGAATAGTTCAACTATTTTTTTATTATAATTGTAAAAATAATTTACAATTCATCGCTTCAGCAATCGAGAAGGTAAGTGCATATGCTTTGGTAGTGAAAATAGCAGATTCAAATCTCGTAGTTTATTAAAAGGAAATAATTTTTAATAACATTGGAATCCGCTTATCGTGATCACTACGGGATCTGTAACTTTTCATAATAATATCCGCCTGATAATGTTAAGCAGATGATAAAAAAAACATATAATATAAAATAAAACAGCCTACTTTTTTACTATTGTATATCCGACCCAAAAGTGGAAAATATGGATCTCCGCAATGTGTAGACATGTTTTGAACGAGCGCAAATCGGTTTATAAAAATATATTTTGTCTTTTATTACAACAAACATTTTGTAACATATAACAATAAAAAATTATATTTTTGTTATAAAAACTGACTTAGCGCAATCTTCGACACTTTTTTTTATTATTTCACTATTCGTATGTAAATAGCTCCGCGGGAGCACATGTGCCTGCGGGTAAAAAGTTGGAAAACCCACTGTACTACAATTGTCCGGATAAATCTCCATTGTAGAGATTTCTACATAAAAATGAAACAGTAATTTAAAAAACTTAGGCCATCATGGCAAACCGAAGTAAAAATATTGATATTTATTTATTATTAATAAATATATTAAAAAGGCTTTTGTCTCTCACTAGAAAATATAATATTAATTAATTAGTGAGTGTAATCCTCAAACAACTATTTTATATTCTCAAAAAGCATTATAAAATACAAACAGCATATTAAATTATTACACTTAATTGAAAGAGATTCTAGTTTTCTAATTTAAATTTTACGTTACCCAAAAGGTATTTTCTACATACTTATTTTACGTTGCTGACGTAGTCAAGACATCCAAGACGTAATCTACGAAGCCCTGCTTAATAAAAGATATGGTTTATTTGCGTCGCTTAAACCCATCGTATTAATTGATAATTTATGAATTAATATGTCTAAAAAGATTACTTTTCAAGAAAAATTAAATTGGTTTGTGAAGCTTTAAGCTCGTTCTTGACTGATTCTCTATCAGTGGTTCACAAACTATATTTTTTTTGTTTGATTTGAGTTATTTTAACATAATATAAGAATATACATATTTAAATATAATATCCTGCTCTGATATTGTGCTCAGTATACTGCGCCAATTTTAGACACATACATCATGTGATATATTGAGATCGGAAAATAGTAATTTTTCTCTGTATTTCGAAAAAATATTGTAATATAACCTGATATTTTATTGACTCTCTCTCTCTAGTAAGTACTTTGTACATATTTAAATTAAGTTAACTGTGATTTTTTTTAGTTTGGTTTTCCGCATTTTGAAGTATGATATTCAAATTTATAAAAATTGATTTTTATAGTCTTTTCATCGATTTTCATCTTCAATTATTGCCAAGTTAAAAAAATATTAACTGTTTTTCATTGGTGATGGGATACAATCGATGACATCTCAGCGAATTCACGTGCGTACTACCAAATAAACGTAAGTTGTTGAAATACAACTCTGATAATTAAACTCGTGTTGCAAAAAATACCTACCGTCTCAAAACAATTTATTATGTACAGAAAAAAATACTAAAATCAACTATTTATTTATTTCTGTATTTTTAATTATTACACTGTAGTTGTGTGGTATGTTCGATCTTAAAAATATAATTGTCATTGTGAAATGACGCTTTCTTAATTCAGTTTTACCTGGAGCTTTTCTTTAACCGGCTGGTCCCCGTTTCGCTAGGACTCATTAACATTCAAGATTTCCCCCAAACGAGTTATTGGTCCACCTATTATAAAGCTTAGCATTTTCAGTTGTTTAGAATAATCTAGGCATAATTATGCCTCCTAAATTCACTCGATTATACGCATTACGCAGGCGGTATTACTATCAAAGGCGTACGTTTTCATCAAAAGGATTATGATTTGAAATTAGTTTAGTTCATATCCGAAGCCAATTTACCGATCAATGCTTCTAATCCCTAGTAAATTATATTTAGTCACGCACTTAAGTCGATGGAAATATTATTGCTATAGTGTGAATTTCGAATTTCAAGTTTCAAATTTGAATGCGCGCGGAAAATTTAAATAAACGAACAATGTCGATGGAAACCAAAGTGATTTCACACACTCAGCTTAAGTGGAAATATTTTAACGTTGATCAAATTATATAAAATAATACGCACGAATTTTACTTATGGATACGTTGGTTAAAATTTCATATCAAAGTTATATGCATGTATTTTACAGAGTTCTTATAAATTATCTTTCTTAAAACACGTTATAATATGTACTTAAATTTAACGAACCCGAAAACTTTTTGTTTTCTTTTGTTTAATTATTCCAATTATGGTTGAATACTGTATGTGTTTTTTGAGTATTTGCCATCATGTTCAGTAAAAAGTGTGTTAATGTAATAAAACTAGATAAATATTCGATTTAAATTAATAATATAACCCAAAAAGTATCCTTAAGAATAAAGAATAATATAAAATTTTAATTTTTGTTTTTAAATCAAGTTTTGAATTTGGAATTTTTACTCATTTTAATAATTTAGAAAATTTATAATAATATCTACAAAATAAAAAAATCTATAATACTGAATAAAGTATTATTAACGGTTGATTTATTGATAATTTGTTTTGCAATGAAATTAAAAAAGGTTGCATTTGGCTGTTGTGAACTTTGTGCATGGTGAGTTGGAAGTAATTCATTTTCTCTAAAATAAAAATCTTTGATTAGCTTGTATTAGGAATGTTAATTGATAAAGTATTACGATATCGATGGCTTAATCTGCAAACCGTATTTGTAAAATCTTTCGGAGAAATAAAAACTATAGTGAATGTGTATGTTACTGTATGGAGTAAGGTGGCGTGTACATGTTTTTTTGTGAATTCTGTGTGCGATAGAAAAATTAAGGTTGAATAAAATGGCATCAAATTTTGATCATAAGTGATGTTTATAGCAAAGAAATGATATTATATTATGTATAAGATTTGGTTTAATTAATTAAAAGCCTATGGCTCAATCTTTGTCAAAAACCCAACAGTTAGTTTTAAGGTATCAGGAGTGGTAGTAGTTGATAGAAGCAGTAATGTTCGCATTTTCAAGCCACGTCTGCTCAAAAAATTGAGTGTATGAATATAAATATTGTCAAAAAACTTAAATGATAATAGGTTGTACATAAATTTCTCAAATTGCTGTGTATTTAGACCCGAACTTTAGGAATTTTCAAGACTTTAATACCAAAATGGTATTATAATGGTATTTAATTCAAAGCGATTTTATGAAAAATCCTAAAAATAAATATATACTTAAACAAAACATGTATCATGAAACTTTAAAAGCTATAAAATTATGATTGATTGTTTTACTTAAAAAGTTATTTAAATGTTGGTATTTCTTCTATTTCATTTAAAAAAGTTTCTCTTCAATATGAAGCACCTAGGGATTTATAATTCCATATGAATTATAACATATTACTTAAAGTAACTTCAACCAAAGTTATATTAAATATTAAAATATTTCATCTGGTTGATATTCCTTGAAGGTAAAGTAATCATATTCGTGATTATTGGGAGAGCTTTTTATATTACCGCCAAATCGAAAAACTTTAAAGTGATGTTGTTTTATTTTCATATATGTGAAATACTAATGACCTAAACGAGGTTGTTTTTTAGTCTGACCTACAAACCATGGGTTATCAGTGAATACAATATTATCACCTTTATAATAGAAAACGCATAAACAATATTTTAGCTTTTATTGGTTTTCAGTGTTAATGGTGTGTTAAAAATAATAAAAAGCACTTTTTAATTATATTTCCAAATGATAAACAGTAGTTTTTTTTTCGAAAACTACGGATTTGAAAACCTAAAAATGAGAGTTTTTGCTAGAATTGTTAATAATTGTAATTGATACTTGTATCTGTTACGTGTATTGATACAGATACTTGTAATAATTAAAAAAATATATGTAAATCTTTCATGAAATAGTAATACCTCGTAAAACAACACAAGCTTTAAAGATGAAGAAAACTCTCTTTTCAGTCACTATTATGACATAAAATTGAATATTTTATTATATGACCAAATTTGCTATTATTTTTTAATGGTAAACATTATTGCACATTAGTAAATTAACACATATACGGTATTTCATATAATGCTTATGACTACAGAGCTTTTTTATCTCTTCTATTTATTTTAGGTTATAGTGTACATAGTATTGCTTTTTCACGGGTGATATGCATCCATGACTTTAAGCATCGAAGTTTTAACACTTATCAATCAGCCACAAAAATAGTTAAAAATTATAATGTACATGCAGAAATGCTTATTGTTTTTTCGTCGATATTGTTTAAAAAATAACGTTTTTTATTTCTATGGGGAGTGAGATTCAACGATACCTTGAATAAATTGTCAGATCTCGATTAATAATTCAGAATTTAAAATCAATTTCCATCAAGCACCATCAGTCGAAAATATTAATTAAGATCTCGATTAATAAATATAAATATCCCTTATGGGACTTGCTTGGAGGCTTACAAGGAAAACGAAATTAATTTTAATAATCAATATTGACGTACAAGTACATAATGTAAATCATTTCCGATAATAAATTGCTTAATATAATGATTATGTGTGGAATTTTATTAATAAAAAACGTTATCGCGAGTAAGGGGTTACACTTCTTGGTAATTTTTCGCTCCCGAAAAACATATAATTAAAAATGATATTTACAGGAATATAATTTTAGAGTGTAGTTGATTTTTCCGGGAAGAAAACAGAAAGTTTTCGGGAAATTAAAAACAAAAATATTTCTGGGAATAAACCATCTCGTGGCTTGTCTTCAAAAGCATCAGATTTAAAAAATAAATGTTAGCCTGTTGGTTAGCCGCTTGTAAATAAATTTAATTTGTTTATAGGGTAATGTTACGTTTGCATACATTACACTATAGTTCAAAAACGAATATTTACTACTTTCAAGAGAAATATTAAAATAAAAAAAGGTGTTTTCATAAATTAACAAGACTACGTATTTATGATATTTTATTTAAATAAATTAGCAATCCGCTGCCTTGTAAAAGTCTACTTGTATTCATTTAGAACAAATAAATTGTATTGCCATGTTATTTAGCAAAAATACAAGAAAAAACCGTAGAGAACCTTTAAAGAAAACATAGACGTTATTATGAAAAAAAATAACTTTGAATTAAAATTATATTTGCGTTTCATAAAGGCTTTTATAAAAAATAAAATACGAGAAATCAAGTTAATGATATATAAAATTTGAAATAATTGAAAAGCAAACAGATTTATTAACTTCGTCATCCAGCATTTTAAGGTGCAAGGTAAAGCAATGTCGATATATATCAACAATATATGAGACTAAGCCGAATGTGAAATATGTAAAAAAACCATAAATGAATGATGTTTGAGGATTTTATAGATCTGAATATTTTCAATGCGGTATATATTACGAATCCACAATTTTTCGCTGTGAAACATTCTTAAACAAACTATTATAAGTCAACTACTGTATGCGACGATGTTTATAAAAGAAAAAACAAATCAAGATGAAGAAAATGTTGATTTATACAAGACGCCTATTAAACCAAAAAAGCTTCGTTCCAAGCTTTTACGAATATGTTCACAACAATACATAAAAAGCTTACAAACCTCTGCCAGAGTGGCCTCTGAAAGCTGTGTTATTATTTTTATTGAATGGAACACCGTTCGGGTAATAAAAACGGCTATGTTATTGGCTTACATAATGACGGGCATTTCAAGAAATAACAATTTCATACTCGGAGTGCGTTCATTTAACTTTTCTCTTATATCAACTATACGTTTATTATACGCATGTATAAATGTAATATTTTTTGCAAATATTCTCAACATTTATGTAAATTAAATTATGAAACTTAATTATAATTCAAATCATTTTACAATTTTCATGTCCACTCTATATGTGGAGTATATAGACGTCTTCGAGAATCCTTCTTATCAACCAGCACCATTCGCGTCCTTTCAGAGAATACTAAAATCTTGATGCTACACTGAATAATTTCTGTAGATATATCAATCTGCCTTTCAAGATGTGATATATGTAAAAGAATAGACATGTCATGTTAAGAATCTTTTGAAGCATCCATAATACGTGTTCGGGCTACATCTATTATCACAGTTTTACTCTTGTAGTAATGAGTGGCTGCTTAGTACGTTTTTTTTTCTTTCCTCTCCGCGAACAAAATCACACTAACGTATTCACATAATCCATGCAAGGATCTTTTTTTCAACTTCGGCGCTTTGGGCTTTTGTAAGATGGCATGATTAGCAATCATAAAGCTTTACTAATAGAATGCGTGCAACGAACAGGTTAAATAAAATTCTTATCTTGAATATTAATCGCTTATTTTTAATCTTAAGGATATTTAAGGTTTAAAACTAAATACTGATAAATAATTGAATAATTGAAGCTTAAACGGTATTTTAATTTACATTGTATTTACTATATTAAGTTTTTCTTCTTCGTGAAACGGTGAAGATGTTGTGGTCGTATATTGTGGCAAAAAGAACGTAAAGTGCAAATTCGATAAGTCCAATTTTGGCTTAAACAATTTAATAATACCATCACGTTGCACTATGCTATATGCATGTCTTGTATTAAATTTATAATTCAAAGTTATTGAAATAAGTCCCATGAATATTTTAAAAATTCACTCAGATCTATGACCTACACTGTAAAATATATAATTGTGCTATTTTGTGTTTGTATTGTATCTATAAAAAATATATCAAGCACCTTAAAAAATAAATCGTGTGTTTTGTATCAAAATAATCCCAAAAATAAATACGAAAACAGTTCTATCAATTTTTACACTCTCCTGTAAAATATCCAGAAATAGGCTTTTCATTTTAAGTCATCGATGTGTAAAAACTAGATTTTCCGTTTTCATTATCTATCAACAACTCGTGAGAAGAGAGAGATTCTCATAGAGGATGTGATTATAAAATATATTAATATGTCTTATAGACATATAAGAACCAAGTTAACTTTGTTGATTGGTTCAACCAGCATTTGGCATGAGTTGTCAGACATCGTTCCTAATTATATTTCTGCTAAAATGTATTTCACAATATCAAATTCTAACCAAAAATTTCAAATGAACTAATTTTAATTTTTCTTTTATTTTCAGGTATGTTGAACAGAAACTTGAAGTTGATTTCATCATCATTAAAGAGACTGCTAGATCAATGTAAAAGAGAATGATCGTCCAGAAAATACTTTTTCTTCGAGTTATTTCATTGTTTAAGGTTGGTGATTATTAGGTATCAGTAGGAAATGGAGATTAAATCATGTGCTGAAGTCTCTGCGTTACATTGGTAAAAGTATTGATAAACTTGCCATGGTAGACATATTTTTTACAGTTTTAACAGTTTGAGATAGGCACACAATTATAGGTAACGTACAAAAAAGGTATTATATGCCATCGCAATCATAATATATAATATATTTTCATGTTGTCATATGATTTTCATTCGCCCAGATTACAAATTGTGTTACATTTGTGAAAAACTCGTCTATACGATCAATTACAGAACCATATTCGTACGAAAAAAAAGAACGCTTGATGCGATTACAAATTCGTTGAAATTCACTTGACTTAAAAAATATTCCGTATAAAAAATCTTTACGTTCTAAAAATATCGATATGAACCATGCAGCTTAATTAAAAAACACACGATAGAAATTGTGGTCGTATATTTTTAGTCATTAATTGATTGAAAGGGGAATAAATTGTTTTCAAAATTAACTGATATTTGCCATCATTTTTTACGGTAAGACCAGAGTAAATTTATTTTGCTTGCTGTCCTAAGTAAAGGTTTAGGTTAAACTTAAGAAAAATAAACGTTCAAGCAACGCAAAGAAACTGTAAAAAATCACATTGAAATGATGAAAGTTTTGCAAAGAAAAAATGCCAACGAATTTAAAATGTCAGCTTGTTTCGGGACAACCTATACCACCAAAAGAAAGGCCATCTAAGAATGTTTAAGAAACATGTATGAATACTTTTTGAATGCAGAAGAAGCTTTATCATGTAAATTATAAGGCACTAGATAAAAGCGAAAGTAATAACATAATTTGTCCTTTGTGTAGTTCAATGTGTCAATAGTTGTTTGGTCTATAATTACGTATGCGTATATAAAAACCAATAATTATAGATATAATGATACAAAAGGAATGTATCATTTTACAGTAATTTTATACAAGAGCGTGCTAGTTTTATCGTACAATGATTTTCACTAAGCCTTGATTTCACAATCAAATGTTTGTTTTTGAGAACCACTGCATATTGTATGAACGTATTATTATTATGGGGGTGTAATTTTAGAATTGCGTGCGTTATCGCTTCATTCACATGTTGTCTGTTAGTATGAAATAAACTTTTGCCATGATAGATTGAGAACTTTTGTACTTAAGTAAAATATAAACACATTATTATGGATAATTTTTTTAACACGTGATACACGAGTAACTTAAACGAAGTAATTTATACATATCACCAAAATTTTCAACCACATTCTGAAAATTAATGTTTACAGTTGTGAGATGTGTATAGCATATGTATAAATTGAGGAAACTCGGTATATTTACTGTCGGTGAAACACTGCAAAAAATTCACCTTCTTAAAAGAAATATTATTTTTAAAATACAGTATCGAAAGTAAATATTTAACAAGAAAAATCTGTACGTTAGCATGACCAAAGTTGGCATTCTTTGCTCGTTTTCTACAGTGTTCTAATTCAAATAAATTTTCTATCGACACGATCGTTTGTCGCAGCGGTAAATTGCTGGTTATGAAATTGCCTTTGCGGCTAATTGTCGAGGAAGAATTTTTTAACGGCGTTCAATTGATAACTGATATTTTTGTACCGAAGTAAATATTAAAAAAAAAAAACGGTATGTAATATCGAAAATCCCTCACCAGCTTCTTTCTATTCAAATGATACGATTTCGACGAAAACAGCTTCTAAGCAATAATGTTTTTAATTTTAATCTGAAAACTTACTAAGTTAAGGTAAGTATTGAATTTTATGATTTTTTGAGGCTGTTGTATAAAAACGCGTGCTGTAGTGCCTGAATATCTAGATTCTAATATCTTTTGTGCATGAGTATTAAAAAAATAAAGAAGTGAAACTGAAAATTAGATGCATCAAACAACTGACTGATAAATAATTCTTGTCACGTTTCAGGAATCTAAAAAATATTTTATATGGTGGATATCTTCACAATATATATGTCTATATGCTTCACTGTCAGAGTACGTAGAGTAATAAATACGTATTCATAATTAACGTGACAACTTCGCAGGAGAATATAGGTTTTGTTTGAATATATGTTCTAAAAAATAAGTCAAAGGATAAAAAATAAATTTATTATTTCAATTGTTCTACAATGAGGTTCTGCTAAGTTTCTTTCGTAGTTGATATATATGCACAGTGTAGGTCAATATGCTTTCATCAGACCGGATATAAAATGGTCATATTTTATTACAATCATGTTGATGTTTATTTAATTAAGAAACATATAAAGTGTGGGAGTTTTATGAAAGTTATAATTGCCTACTGAAACGTATAATAAAAATATTAATTTTAGACTTAATATGCTTCAAAATAAAGGTGTTTGTATTACAAATGGAGGCGTTGTACCAGGCTCTGCGGGGGAGATAAAAATAAATTTGAAAATAAAATATCATTTCTGAATAAACACATTATGCATCGTTATAACCGTTACAAAGTGTGTTCTTATCAAGTTTATCAAATTAATGTCTGTGTGCATTGTGTTAAAGCACAAAGAGTTTAATATTTCTCGCCGGCAACGTGTTATGTATATTTTGAGAATTGTGTGCTTTTAAAAATAAGCAATTATGTCGCTTATGAAAAACGAAATGTTTATAAAGTTCGATATATTTTTTCTGGCATGCTTCATTGCATGTTGACACAGGTAAAAATCCAACAGTCGGCTATACATACAATTATAATTGTAGTTTGATTTACACTTCCATTATTCCTTAATGTAATGTATGAAGTTTGAAAAGAAACCTAGACTATAGTTATAAATTTGTGGTTTGGTGAAAAACTCATACGTTGGTGAAATTTTCTGAATCGTAGTTTACAGATGCGAGTCTCATTATTAGCTAAGATTATATGTATAATGGCTCTTGCTTACCATATAATATATCATATACATTAATAATTAATAAATGACTACTTTTGTGATGTTTACTGAGACTTATATAATAACTTATAAGTGTTATACAGATCAAAAAAAAGTTTATTTCATAATATTCTTTCATGAATTTGGAACTTAATATATCTATAAATCATTTGGCAATTTAAATCTTAAATATAAATAATTATAACTAATTTTGAACACCATAATAATAAATAGCTTTCAACTGATGCAATTCCATATTGTAAATGTTTTTTTTACAGATTAATAAATTATATCAAAACTACTGTTTTTTAATTTATTAAATCATAATTATAATAATACTTTCAAACGGTAAAAAACTGGTTGAAAGCTTATTTAGTGAGGTGTTAATAGTTATTTTTTCTTTTATCACGTTCGCTTCCAAAGTAAAGCATATGGATCTACAGAGTGTGAATATATCCACTTCAAAAGTAGAATATATGGATCTTTGTAATATGAAGACGTACTGACAGATTATTTTTCACGATAATTGTTTGTCAGACAATTGCCGCTCAACCCAATGGGCATCTACTCCTGCATTTTTAGGTTGTTAAAATATCGACAGATGGGGAATTAAGCCCCAATGTAGAAGAATACAGAATAATTCTGGAGAAAAGTAGCTGTGGTTAGTAATAGGTGAAGGTGACCAAGAGTTTAAAAGCAGATGAAGTTTTTTTATTCATAATCAAAAACATTTTCGTAATTTTTAGACGGTTGTAAAATAATAGAATACTTGCAAACAAAACTTAATTCTCCTCTAAAAACTCTACTGGCCTCCTATTGTGCCGATTATTTTCTTAAAAATGCGTCTAGGTGTCCGTTATACCGAGGTTCTAGTGTTTATTATGTGTGTCTTATTGAAATATTTGCTCGGCCATTTTATAAATGTAAGAGTTAAAATGTTTTATGTGTACACATATTAGAAGGTGGCTATAAAAACATAATTTTGTAGAAAATAATAATAAATAAATAGGTCCTGTACATGTCTAGACGTAAGTTACTATGCTTTCGAAATAAATGTTTTCGGAAAAATCTATTTTCTAAAACGCTAAATAAAAAGAAAATATAAGAGGTCGTTGTCTGAAGACTGTTTTTCAAAGGACAATATGTCATCACCGTGAAATGAGCTTGTTAAAATTAAAATGGGCTTTTTGGAAAATGTTCGAAATGAAAGTTGATCGCTCTTTCAAAAAAAAAAAAAACACGGTGGTATTAAGTACTTAGCAGAGGTTTAGAAGCTTTTATGAAAATAAAGTAATATTTTGAAAGAAACTTTTTTGAATATAAAAAATATAATGCTGTAATCGTGTTATTTTGAGACTGGTTGGTGTAGAGATACAATGAATATTGATAAAGATAAGACACGGTTTATTTAAAATGTATAAAGAAAACGTATTAAAATATACAATCGATGAACTAAGCGAAATTGAAAAAAGGTGAGTTAAATCTACTATAAAAAATATATGTAATATTTATCGATATTAAATTGAATTTAAATAAAGAAATATTTTTTTTAACATTAAAAATGATATTGTTTTAGGTTGATAAATTAATAAATCTCTTAAACTCGGATTTGACGGTTGCCTTTTTAACTCTTTGACAATTTCATATCCTTTAATCGTGGATTACCAATTATACCAACATTCAGTCGTTTGAAATGATTTAAATATTTGTCACTTACACCTCATTTAGAATACATAAATAACGTTTTTTATACGTTATGTCATCTTTTAACCTAATGCTCTAGTTGCATTTTATGAAACTTCATTTTAATAGTTGTTTTTATTTGATATCGTTTTATAAATGCACGTGCAACTTTGGTGTTCAAACAAACTCCAGTCCAGATTATTTCTGCATTTTTTTTATTTTGTGTTCGGAAAATAAAAATTGTTTTCTCAACACATCTATCATACATATAATGAATATATTTTTTTTGTATGCCCACTCGGAATGTAAAGCATGTAGATTTAAACACTGTGAAGATATTTACCCTAGAAATGGAGATCCATATGGAGTATATGGATCTCCGCAATATTAAAACATGTCGTGACGGATATTTTTTAAGAAAATTAGCCAATTTTTCAAACGATTGAATATCCAGTTTTGGATTAAAAAATCGAGATCTCAAACCCTCACTCCCCCGATGCGGAGCGCGTATATTAACCACTAGACTACTGGGGGCACACCATTAAAATACCTACATCAACAGTAGGTACTATTTTTTACACAGATTCGGACTTTAAATCCGCTAACTTCGACATTGATTTATAAGCGCTTACACACCTGGCCTCCAAGTGAATGGATAAGTTATATTATTACGTTTAGTTACTCGTGGTTAGACATCCCTGTCTTCAAATACATTTTTACCATTTTATACAAAACTTTTCCACAGGTTTTTTTGACATTCATTAAAAAATGTAAATAAACTGACAGGCAGTATTGATTGGCCTCAAAAAATACTTTTGAAATATGCAAAAAAAAATGTTATTTGTAGAACAACTTCGATGCGTAAGTAGGATGAATTTATTAATGTAGAAACTGATGATATTTATAAATAAATCATTTTAATAATTCATGATATGTGAGTAAAAGTTATGTATAAAATATTTTGAGTAAAGCCTTCAGAGAAAAACCAAAAGCTCATGGGATATAATATATAAATAGATGAAAATTTAATGATGTCGTAGTATGATGTTTAATAACCGTCTATTAATGGTAAATTTCCCGGTATTGATTTGTTAATTAATGTAAATAAGTTATTCTGAAGTTTTAGCCTTCAGAAGCAGATTATAAAAAAAGCTTAATTTTGACAGTATTCTATAGTCTAGACTGGATTAAAACTAAATGCTTTCACATTTGATGTAGGGAAAGTTTTTGATAGTTGTTTCTTAGATTATTAATTACAAAGCTGTACTCGTAAAAGCTTACTTATTATTAATATTTTTAATGATTTCGTCATTTTTTATTATGTCCATTTTGAAGTCTCTAGACTTGTTTTAGAAACTTTTATTTACAAGAATTTGCTGCCAGTTAATTGCGCAAACCGTTATGTGCAGAACAATACATTTGCAATGATTTTGAACATCCTTCAGCTGTGAGATTCGAAAACAAAATTTCTGACTCTGTCAAGGTGGTAGTATATTATTTCTACCGTGTTCATTATAAAATGGAGCATGAAGATATACACAGTGTGAAAAAATCCGCTCTGGAAATAAAGTATATTGATTTTTACAGTGTTAGAATTTACGAGAATTAGTTGACAGTCATTTGTTTAATCCATAGGATATCCAGTACTATATCTTTGGTTAATTAAAGATTCTGCTATTGTGAGATTCGAGCCTTCAATATTCGGCCACTAACCTATTGGTCATGAGCATTTTATAGACCATCGTATAATAGATTTTGTCATAAAATTACCAGGAAAGTGTTCGTGAGAGAGATATTCGCTATTACAATAAGCCATATAGTGAATAGTGCGTTATACGTATTTTTAGAAATTTATCATTGTTTGAGTATATTCAATAGATGAATGGATTTTATGATAATACATTTCATTTGAAGATGCTGATCTACCTTAATCCAGTGATAAAACGGAGTGATTGCCCCAGCAGTTAAAAGGGATTTGCAAGTCCTTAGTTTCAGCAATTGTTGTAAAATGGAGAGGACTCGCAAAATTCTCTTAAAGAACCCACAGTTTATCTTATTCATTTAAATCAGGGTGATGATCATTGTATAATAGTTTAATTCAGAATATAATAGGTACTGTATCTTGGCGTATGTTTAGCCCAAAATGACATACGGATGGTTTTATTATATTACAACTATTACACGGAGCACACTTTTTTAATTAGGACCATGAATTTCCAGGATATGAAATTTTACATTTTGAATACTAATAATATTGATAATTTGGTTTTCACGATAATTACTTGCCAGATGATCATTGATTCTATCATACATCCAATTCTGATTGCTGTAGTTTAAAACACACTTATAGCTAAGAGTTCTGAGCCCGCAACATCCAGCATCGAAGCAGGTGCGTTTACCAACGATATATTGCGTGTATATGGTACTAAATATATTAATTATAACTAAACTCAATAAAAATTGCTTTGGTCGTGTTAGAATGCATTTATTAGAGCAGTGTTGCGTAACCTTTCTTTACCCACGGCATACCAAAACTCTTCCCGAAATTTCGCACCAAACCAAATTAAAAAGATATTCATGAGATTGAATACGCAAACTTGGACTGTCTTTTTATTAAAAAAATTACACACCTTTGGAAAATTATAACCATGTGTTTCATTTTATTGAGATTTAATGTAGTATAAACAATACGTATATATATTTTATTCAAATAAAAATAAAAATAATAGCTAATTAATGGAATACCTGTACTTATTTCAATGAACACACAATGTATTTTTGCGTTATTCTGTTTCTGAGTATTATATATTATTTCACCGCGACGGTACACCTAGGAATCACGGCACACCGGTTGTCGAGTACTGCTTAGACCACAAAAACAATTCTATTTATTCTGAATGCATTTCTTGGTACTTTATATAATTTATTTAATATTGAAAATGTACGTAAAAATAGAACATAATAAATTTGGTATTTAAATTATTCTCCATTAAAAATTCTTTATCGATATTATTTTTTGGGTTACTTTTAGATATTTTGCTTTTGGAACATTATGCAGATTATTTTATAAAATATTTTGAAAAGAATTCCCGAATTTTATTTGTTATTATAATATTTTGTTTATATCACACAGATTAAAGTTCAATCATTTTGTTGGTATCCTTGAATCCTAAAAATATTTTTCAACTTTTTGTAATCATTATAAGATATTTTTGATGGATTTTCGAGCAAAAAATGAGATTGAAACGAATTTAAAAATGCCTATCTCAAGATGTTGTTATTATAATGTCGATAAAGTGGGCGAGAAAGAATTTCTTCAAGCGTGAAGTTATTCAAAACGTAATTATTTCAAAAAATGAACAATATCAGATTTCGAAGCTTTTAATATTTTCGTGTTACCGTATCAAATCAATATTCAATAATACATACAAAATAATCTTAAGACGGTTAAAGAAATTTTGCAACAAATATGTTACGAGAATTATATATATATATGATAGACAGACTTTTAAGCAAAGTCCATTTGTCATTTTTCAATAAGTGCGAAAAAGATTTTCAAATATAATAACGTTTCAGCGGGACTAACACTAGACGTAGCAGATATCCTATAATAATTAATTAACTTAGAGAAAGTATAATCATTGTTACTTAAAAAATGACTGAAGAATGTAACTGTTTAAATTGTCTCCTGAAAAATCATATTTTCAGACTTATACTCGTAAGTACGACCAATATATATAAATATATACTTCACGACAGTTAAACTAAAATCTTTCAGTATATTTTAAAAATTGCTCGAGCGTTGATGAAGTATGATATATTAAAGTTCCAATTATGCAGTTTGATTAGTTTGTCTGACTCAATTATTACAATGAGAATATTACTGTGCCTGATACCAAAGTGGAGCACGCGGATCTCAACGGTATTACTACTACTACTACCCAATGTGTTCACCATTTACCCGCCGCGTCCTTACACCTAGTTTATTATTATATTTATAGTTTACAGGCGTATCCCGGAGCTTTAATATCGAGAAGCGATCTACTTTATTCGACACAAATGGCCCGAGAGTAAATATTAATTCACCAAGACTTAGGTTGCCACGTACTTAAGTGTGCTGAAGTTAAAAGATATATAATGATAAAAAAAGCTAATTGAAAAAACGTAGACTATCTAGACAGGAAATTTATGTGAAGAGATCATCACGCTCACCGTATGACGCCGCAAAATTTTTGAAAGCAATGAAATTCGCCTTTGTTGCAACCGAGTTGGATCGATTTGAGTAACTCTTCCCGCTACGTACACATTCTTGGACATTCCCACAGGATTAATATCTTGTTCTGGACAGCCAAAATGACATGTTGGCTGCTTAACAAGGCCAAACAGACAGCTTAGCGACAAAACCACAGTATCACTACTAAAAAATGTAAATGGAGTGGGTTTATGTATCTACATAATAATCATTATAAAAAAATGTCAAGAATTTATTGTCAGCCAAATGCACTTATTATGCACCCAGTTTTGCATGTAATTATTATATATTATATATGCCTCGCATTCGGCAATGTGTGTTTAATTTCCACATCTGATAGGTTTTTTAAAAATCTGAAAGTGCAGGACTAAATGCCTATTGAGTTTAATAATTGTCTGACAGCCAATTCTTGTGAAATTATACTCTTTCAAGACATGTGTTCACCTTGTGGAGATCCATTACTCCAATTTCTGAGTATGGTAAAAAACAACCATATAAGCGTTTAGTAAGAAATTTCTGGGCATGATTAAATCATCGATAAAAAAGGGTAGTTAAATACTATACAGTAAAAGCAAATATTTTGATTGAAGAATGAATATTTTGGCCATATATTCCGCAATGAAAGATGAAATTTTGTCTAATTTATAATGCAAGAATCAGTAGATGCGGTAGAAGCATGTGTGAAACCCTTTAAGTGGTTTAATGATAATGGCGTTGATAGCGTGACGTAACTGACTCGAGACAGGGAGATAATTCTGGTACTAACCTTGCTTCAAAAGATGTTACTATGAGACACTTAGGTAGTGGATGACAGATTGATACAAAAAGCCAACGTGTGAAATAAAACTAATAACTAGAATTTTCATAGACTGGGAAACCCTGCATCATTTTTTTTCGCTTTCCAGTTCTACTAAAAAAGATATCAGTTCCTAAATTGAATATTTATTTTTATGATATTGATCTTATAATATTTTATTATGACATAATTTCTTAGATACATACTCGTTGCTCTAATTATATAATGTACTAATAATTAGAAGTCATCAAAAAATAAACAACGAACTACCGAGGAAATAATAGAACGCATGAAATAAATTGTTTTTTTATTCACCTTCTAGTACGGTCCTGTTACTTAGGGTACTATTGCGTTATATAGTAATTTTTTTTTTTTATACCATGTTCGCTCCCAACGTGGAGCATATGGATCTACACATTTTTGAAGATATCCACTACGAAAGAGGAGATGAGAATATTAAATATGTAAAAGAAGAGGACACATGATGTGTGTAAAGGAAGACAAAAATGTTTACGCGTTTTTTCAACGTCAAAAATTCATTTCAAATTAAACGTTTAGTCAAATATTTTACAAAGTCATCCATCTGCATTATCTTTAAATACGCTGCTTAAAATGTTTTAATTGAGATGAATTGATTTAAATTTCCGTGTTCTTGATGAACGCACTGACTCAAGTTGCAAAAGATAGTTTGTTTACACTATCGTTCATTCGTTATCTACGAGTATCTCTTTATTGAGCATTTTTTCACAAATATTATACATATATATATCTATAAACTTTAATTTTATGGATGCTCAATCATTATGGCTCTGTAAATTATACACGGTTTATCATAAAATCAGTAGAAAGTAATATATTTGTGATATTTTTATAAAAATATTCGAGTGGGTGTCGGAAGAAAGATATTAGAGCGTTTCCACATTGTACTTTTGACGTATTTAATTTCTTTGCGAAGGTTAAAAACACGTTTCTTTACGTCTAAAGTGCGTACTTAGCCGAGTGAAGTTTTTGACGCCATTACAGTGGCCCACTCACAACAAAATGGCCGTCGTGATTCGTAATTTTCGTGGCAATGCTGTGCGGATTGATTGTTGTGCGTGACGGGGACTCGTTATTATTCAATAACGGTACAAATTGATTTAGCCCCAACAAAATGGAATAACTTTTGTGGTGTTGCGAAGTAACTTAACCTGTTTTGGAAGTTGGTCCAGTCAAATTACGCCGTTTATTTCTATTGAATTGCTAATTTTGCTATTTGTGTTACAATAGGCAAACCGTGCTAAACTAAACTGAACAATAACTTTACTAATGATCTATGAATGAATGAACTCGTGTAGAAATTAGTCACAAATTATTTTAATGACTCGGCAACTATAGCCTAAAATATTTTCGTCTGACGTAACACAAAATATTATTTAAAAAACGACATACTTATAATTTTTTTGTCTCCTTCTTTTTATCTTGAATGAAATATTTAACATATATATTAAAACCTTTTAATCTGTGAGAGTAAATGAAACAAATTATTCAGTATATTTTGGTCAATGCAATGATTGCATAACAACACTCTAACCGATGTCACAATATCACAAAATACTAATTGCTGCAATAAATGACACACCAACATGTTTTGATTTCTTCTTTTACATGATATATAAAGAAAATAAAAACCTGAATTTATACACAGTATAAACTCATCTTGTATCATTCATACATCTATTATAATATTATAATGGTGTAAATAATATACTACATACAATTTAAATTACATATTATTTATAGCATAAAATATGGTATATTTCATGATTCAATGGTAACAATTATTAATGATTTAACACAGGGGCTGGAAACGTTTTTTCTGCTAAGGGTACCAGTCGAGTGAATTATGTTGTTACTACAGTTTATTTTGTACCATTTTTTCTACATTTATAGAAAATAAAAAAATAGAAACTTCATACTCGTTTTTAAAATTTACGTTATTCGCTTATATTTAAAAATTACACGGCTTTGAAAAAATTCCAGATTCATTGAATTCAAAATCTGCGGCAAAATCAAATAATTAACGGCCCTTTCAATCTTTTGAAAAAATTGCTAAATCTTACGGCAAAGGAGAGGGTCTTACGGTCTCGAAGAGAGCCTCACGTTCGTTTCGCCACAGTATGCGCCTGCACAATGATTGTGGAGACGTGGCGGGTGGTGGAGGGGAAAGCATGTAGAGGGTCCTGACATAGTCCACGGGCCGGACGTTTTACACCTGTTTATTTAAAACTGAGATCCATACTAATGATACAAATGGTGATATAAATTATTCGCTGAAAAAAACGAAAAGAATACAATAATAATAACCGGGGATATCCTAAGCTTAATTTGTTTATCCCAAGACTTCAATAAAAGTTTAGAAAAGAAAAGCTTTAAGCTTTTATTTATTATGTTCGATCAGATAGTAATGTTTCCTATAAAGTAGATCTCCGTATTGTGAATACATGACTTTTTAGATTACTTTTCACGAACATTGATAATCCAATAATTTTTCAATTCAATAGGCATTCGGTCTTGCATTTTCAGATTAAAATAAGCCCAGTATATGTAAGAATCGAATCCACATTCCCCGGATGTGTGCACACTTATCTCTTAGCTGCCAGAGAACCAGTTAACGTTGTAATATTATTTAATTTCTTTCAAAGCAATTAGTTTCTGAGATTTGATATTTTATTTCCTTAATGAGTTATTTACGTTTGCCTTTACCAAAAAATATTTTATATACGTAAATCATGTTTATAAGCATATTTTAATGATTCTTTCAAAATCCTACACGTGCCCCGTCACTTTTGTGTTTCTCTGTATTATATACATGCGAGTGAACACGCGTAAGTCACAAAAATATTAGATGTATTGTATTATATTTTAAAATAGATTTAGTTAACACTTAACCTACGGGCTACTTTTGGCAAATTCGCAAAATGCGCTTAACGT
>JAGVSQ010001583.1:8241-22750 GCA_022683975.1 Rhyacophila evoluta | reverse complement strand
AATTCACCATTCGTTTAGTATTTAGTAACAGTCGGTAGGGGCTGCTGGTTGATGAAAAAAATTGAATCAAGTTTGTTGAATCGACTGATTGTTTTTATTAAATTACTCAATTAACTTTGTTTGTCCACACACGTTTAAGTACTAAAATACTCTCTACTCAACTAAAATACTAACATAGTCTTGACTGGGCTTAAGTCACTAGGGAAGTAATAATTACCTTTTTTTTTATATGTAGAAAAACAATGTTATTCTTCACTGATTTGTTATCTGTACAAATTGCATGGAATTATTTTATCATGGTGACATTATTACTATACCTATTAGCCATGCAAAGTGTTATCTTGTCTATTTTTATGATAAAAGGAATTTCTCTTATCATCCAAAGCAGCTTCATCAGTCACTGATGATAACAGTGATATTTTTTATTGGGTGTACTAAAAAAATGTGTTTCTCGACCAAGCTTATAGAATCACATGATTCTGTTGCCTCTGAGTGCAGAATAGCTGTAAATTTTCATTTACCTCCGTGTCAAATGCAGTTTCTAATAACTCTATTTTCTATCATTTTTACGCATGTATGAATTTCGTTACATAATAACAAAATACCATGAATCTATTAAAAAATAGACACAAATCACTTCCTAATTTTTCACAGATATTTGGTATTTAAAAGTACATCTGTATGCAGATTGTTTTTTCAAAATTTTATATTTTAAATTCTTATTGAAAAATTGCATGATCCACTTGCTTGGTTAAGACAGAACTAAATTGCTCACCAGTAAGTACATGATTTAAAATATTTTCCTTTTTAAGTAATTTTTGTTTATTTTCATCAATTCTATATTTGAAATTAAAATTAGTGTTTAATTAAAGTTCTCTAAATGAGTAATTAATTTTATGAAAATCACGTTTATAACAAATATTGCAGAAACTTTATTATAATTTAAAAAAACGTCTATTACGAATTTTTTTATTTCAATGATTATTAAAAATTATCTAGTTAACTAAATAATCTATATTATTTATTTTAATACGTCAACATAATTTGTCGGCTGCTTTTAGTTGAAAGGAATTTTCGTTAACATTTTTGTATTCATTTATCTATGAGATAATTTTTTTTGTCATGCTTTAATAATAATTTTATCTTTTCCGTGTTTCTCTTTTAATCTAACTTGAGTCTTTGACATGTGAATACGTATTTCATATAATAATTAATTAAATTGTGTATACATTAGAAGGTAACTTATTTAGTGAAGTAAATCTTTTAAATTTAACGAATATTAGTTATCAATATGTTATTTGTGGAATGGTTTGTAAATAATTAATTATTTACATTTTCTTTCGACAGGGACATCATGTTTACATTTCATATTATTAAAATGAAGGTTTGTATTCTTCAACAAAATAAATATCAGAAAATTGCCTGTTTTTCTGATCACTTATATTTTAATTGTGTATATATTATTCTAGAAATATTTGGCTGTCTCAATGCTTTTGATGTTTACAATAAAATGCATGTTATTTTTTATTAGAATTAAAAAATATAAATTTGCGTTATATTTTTGTATTCTTTCTACAGGTTCTTGAAGCATTAGATATTGCTTTTGATGCAATCGATTCTGAAGAGCACATAGAAACTCAAACCGAAAAAATGGCTGAAGTTTGCGATTTTACCGTCACTCAAAAGCCGAAACCGGCGGTTGAAGAGCCTGTCATCTCTGCTTACAACGTCGTTCCAGTCGAGGCAATTCAGCCGCCCAAAACTGTCAACATCATTACAGACATCAAACCAGCTCAGATGCCGATTCCTTTGTATGAGAATGTGGAAATCTTGTACGCAAACGGTGGACTTGGAAGTGTTACAAATGATTTAATGGGATTCTCGTTGGGTCCTTCTGCCAATGCGATGGAGCCGCCGAAAGAAAAGCCTCCTCCGCCACCCATTGATGATGATGATCTATCTGCTGTAAGTGTCAAAAAATATTTGGGTCCCCTCGGTTTCATGTTAAGCATACTCCACTGTATCAATATGATGGTTAACATACTTGATTCATTCATTACATATTTTCTCAACTAATTTCTTGCTACTATTTGTATTCAATGTTTCATATTATATATTAAAATTTTATTGAAATTTCTACATCTCCCTTCAGTAATGACTCTCATTGCCTTAAGTTATCAACAATTTGTGGATATATGAATGTTGTGTAGTGACAGATATCCAAACTGGTCCTATTTATATATCAATACCAGTAATTACACACAAAACCTAATCCTAATATTATCAATACAGATCTAAAACAAATATGTGTATTAATTATCAAATATATTTGACTTTATAATGAATGTTTATTATTAGTTATTATAAAATATATTTGATTATAATGTTTTTTTTTTTTGCACAAGATCAATTGAGAGTGATAATTTAAATTATTTCCTTAATTTTTATCAACATTATTCACAAATCAAACAGTAACCCAAAATTTGTTTTGGTAGCAAATATGATTAGTACTTATCAGATAAATTGGATTAAACTAATAGCTTCTAAATGCAAATAATTTATGATACT
This sequence comes from Rhyacophila evoluta, assembly GCA_022683975.1. Taxonomy (NCBI): domain Eukaryota; kingdom Metazoa; phylum Arthropoda; class Insecta; order Trichoptera; family Rhyacophilidae; genus Rhyacophila; species Rhyacophila evoluta. The sequence continues at coordinate 20,182 of JAGVSQ010001583.1, read as the reverse complement.
GAGATTAACTGCATTTCATGCAAACAGAATTGACCTTATTTATGATTGTACAATCTTTTTTTAAATATATTGTCACTCAAAATCTCACTAAAAAATTATGCATTATGCTGTATAATTAAATCTAATTTTAAATACATAATTACAACATGGGTTCATACTATAATAGAAACTAAAATAGCTGCAACAAAGTTGCGAATATCTTAAACATAAACACACCAGAAAATTAATGTATAATTTTTCTCTGGGAAAAAATTCCGTATGTTGCTTGTAATAGATTACTTCTCCAACTGTCACATGAATCATGATGAGGGGGTATTTCCAAAGTGAACTTGTTCCATTACGTCAAAATGTAAAGGAGAAGATTTTGAACAAGTATTTTTTGTATAAAATAACTATTTAGCATGCAAGCTAGTAGGAAAAATCAATTTCAAGATTTTAAAAAACAAAAATAAGCATCGAAAAACATGTTATGTGGTTATTTTACACAAAAAATACTTGTTCAAAATATTCTCTTGAAATTTTGACAGAGTGGAATAAGTTCGTTTTGGAAATACCCCTCTCATGTCAAATAACTTTTATTAATAATACTATTCCGGTGTATAATTGTTTTTTATTGATAAATTGATAATTTGAAACACTTTTCTCTAGGCACCACTAAAACGTCTGAACTCAACAAAGCGAATCAAAAAAGAGATTCGGAACAAGCGGTCAAGTTTCCTGGGCATCGAAGGAATGGATGATGACAGCTATCTTGATTCCGAATTGAAACTCGCCCCGAGGCCAGACATCACCATCTTCCTGCAAGAAGAGAGCCGAGTGGAAAAAATGCTGTATAGAAAATCGCTGTATTACGATTCGGATTCGAATCTTGGAGAGAGTCGAGACTCGGGAGTTGAGCTGGACCGTGGACAGTCTGATGATACTTGGTCCAATAAACAACCATCTCCAGATACATTGTCTGAGCAGCATAGCCGACAAGGCAGTGAGGTAAAGTTGTTTTTTTTTTTATGATTTCTAATCCTTTGTCTTAGCCTTCTTTAGGATCCGCAACCATCCTTATCTCTCCAAAGTTGCTTATTTTGATCACCTAAGGTTTTGATTTTATTTTTAGCCTTTCACAAATACAAGTGTCACATCAGAGGAAGAAGATCTCACGAAGAAGGAAAGGATCGCGATGGAAGAAAGCGATGGCATTCAGCATTTTGTCAAAGCAAACACTGAGCAACAAGGTACAATGGGCCAACAGTTGACTTCAAAATTAAGGAAACTCGAACAAGAAAAGATGGTGCTTGAAAATCACAGGTCCGTCGTTGACGATAAAGCCAGAGTGGATGAAGAGAATCGAATCAGAATTTTGGAGGAGCAGATCCGAGAACAGCAGGTGAGGATCTTTTAATAGTAAAGAGCAATCGTGCCTTTGGCTTTTCATTGAATTACCCCATCATTAACAATGTATTGTAATTGATTCACATCACCAACTCACTGTTCCAGTTTTCTGTAATATTCACTCCGCTTATGTTATTGTACCACTCATAAATCATCTGTGATGTCAAGGAAAATGGAGACATGTCAGGAAAAAAGAACTTAAGTGTATTTCAACACTTACAACAAAGAAAGGCAGATGAGTCAGCAAATATACTAAAAAAGAGAAAAACGATCTTGACTCATTTCAAAAAGTTGTGTTGTTTTACTATCCTTTTCTTTAAACATTGCAGAATATATTTTATTTATTCTTAGTTTTGGTCTTGCGACAATGTTAAATTTCACACATTACACATCTGTCATGCCTTAACGATAAAGCCATTCTATTTTTCATAACTTCCTACACTTTACTCATTAACTCCTCGATAATATAACCTGAAATAGTTGTGGTCATGTTTTGAATTAAGTCTTTTATTTGGGCTTAACACTTAACACTGGGTAAATTCAATGTGCCGGACTTATGAAATTGGTGTTTATTTCTGTAAAAGATCACGGATATATACATAAACCATTTCTTTTTTGGTGACACTGTGGAGATCTGGATAATAATATGATAAAAATGAAATTTAAGATGGTAAATAACAAGACTGCATAATTTTATTAAACTCTTATCCACTTAAATATATGCCATACTATGTAACAGTAGTTAGTGCACAAAGTTACCCATAAGGCTTTGCATGTTGTGTCTTTGAATAATAGTATTGTGCATTACTCAAATCTGCTTCACACACCATAAAAAAATGATTTTATCATGAATTTAAATCTTATAACTCTAGATTTAGGATTGGAACCTTAAATATTGTTAATGTGTCAAAATATATCTAATTTCACAATGCAGTGGTGCATTTATGCGTGATATTGAAATGTAAATTATCTCAAATTTGACATAAGCAAAATTTTCTGATCTTAACCTATTAATCAGTCAAATAGATTCTGTGATGTTAACTTTTGTCAGCTGTTAAAACGCCGCCATCTTTGATTTCATGAAATACAAATCCAGTGTCACTCAATAGTGTGACAATCTCTTCTTACACCTCACACTTTTTAATAATGTTCCTTGTTTTGTAAATAACAACACCTCACGCCTGTTTTTATTTCAGAAGAAAGATTTAATGGAAAGGTGCGATGATTCCTATGACGATGGGCACTCTGAGGTGAATAATAAAGACAAAATTTAAAGAAACAATTAACACTAACCATTCTTCGAAACTCGAATGACTACTACTTCCATACTAACATTTTCACAACGATAGCAATGCATGCTAGTTGTCATGATATACTAGATATTGTATTAGTAGCTAATAACATAGATCTTATTAAAAATATGTCCTCTCCAACAAGTAAATGTACATAGTGAAATATTTATGTCAATAAATATTTATGTAACAGGCATGGATTTTTCTTTTATATGTTTTTCCTACATGTGTTTATCCCATTGGCATCATATTGTGACTGATTCATTCATCCTTAATCATTACAAAACCAGAAGAAATCAAATCATATTGTAAAATGTCTTAAATATATTGTATGTTCGCAATAAATAAATTGAGATCATTAAAAAACAAAATCATTTCTAATGCAAGTTTTGTTACTTCGTGTTGTACCGAAAATGCTTTCGCAATAAACATAAGCTCTATTTTTTCATATATTTTAATGAGTCGAGGATTGATCCAATCTGACAGATCCCTTGATAATATACATGTGGAAAATTGTTGCATTACAATGGCATGGTAATAGTTTAATGTTAAACAATTTAACTGAAGAAGACAAATATGATTAGTATCGATTACTTATAGACTTGAGGAATTCAATTAAACTGCCCTGAAAATTATCAGCTATTTATTTACTAAATTAAATTGACCAATCTAAACATTTCGTGGATCTTTCTCCACATGAAACATGAACTATTATTGAAACTGAAGACATTGTGGAAGGATGACCAAATAAGTTATTTTTAATAATATCTTTTTTCTTCCTGCATCAAATCGTTCCACCTTGAGAATTTTTGAAAAAATATTTTTGCTAGCCATTCATTTAACTTTAAGGCTGTGTCAAAAAATTAATATGATACTTGGTTACGTGATTTGAATTCTTAACTTCAACAAAAATACAGTGCGTAACCACTGCGTTACATTAACAGTTTAACGCCCCCAATTTTTTGCTGAATTTTCCACGGTAGCCGGCGAAATTTTCGAAAAAATGTGCGAAAAACTGAAAGAATATTTTACCATCTCTCGTTAACATTCATAATTAAGCTAAATCGTAACTCAGATATTTATCATAGAAAATAAACGTTTGGCATAAGACTTACATATGAGTCGTCGGTCACCAATCAATATTCTGTCAAGACTCATATACGAGTCTACGGTCGTTAAGCTGTTAAGAAAATATCGTCGCTGGAATGCAGAACTATCATACGTCAAATTTTAAGTAAAATTGAATTTTCTGCTAAAAGTTATGTATGACATACTTGTCTATGATATGCAGAGTATCCTATGTATAAAAATAATATATAAATATCATTAAAACCAAAGTACCCTGAGTAACAAATTATTTCAATATAAATCAGAACAATCCAAAACCTATTTACTTCAAATTATAAATAATTACCTTTATAAGTAATATTATTTCTACAACAAATATGCAAAAAAAAAAGATTTTACAAAGATAGTCACAAAATGCATGTATTCTAATATTTTTCAAACAGCTCTTCTGTAAATTAAGTCCGCTGTGCCATAGGATAGTTTGATGTTGAATGATGAAACATTATCGCTATTTTTTAAATATTTAGAAAATAGTCGCTAATGAAATAAAAACTTCTTTGAGTTATCTAAAACTGCGTTAATAAGTACAAAAATAAAAGAATGCGCTAAGTGCAATAGAACTAAGCCGTCTTGGATAAATAAACCCATTTCCTCTCTAGCCCATTTCTACTATCTTAAAGATGCCAATTGGTAAACCTTGTAGCATTTTAGTTTGTTTTATAAATTTAGATATGTTTTTAAATAAACAAAAAAAAATATAAAGATGATAATATTATCACTAAAGTTTTTATTTATCTTTTCAATAATCAATCCATTAAGATTAGGATATTGTAAAATAGAATAAGTTTGTATTTATGAATATATACAATTTATTTTTACTATATTTCGATAAATAAAATCATGGTTTTTAAATTGAAGGAGGTTCTTCGCGTAGAAAGAGAATTGCTTCAGTTAGAGCAAGAGGAACTGAAACGCCAACGTGACAGTCTGATGTTCAGAGAAAGCCAGGCACGCCGTCTCAGCGGAAGATCACTCCAAGATATAAATATGGCTCAATCTTTCCAACCTGCCATCACAAAAGAGCCGGTATATTCATATGCTCCTCCTGTTCCTGCTGGTGTTAACTATCGTCAATCCATGCCGGATCTTGCCATGAAACAGACAGAGATCATGGCGTATAACTCATCCAATGGATCCAAGAATAATCCGGCTATCATCAAGAAACTTCCTCCACCAATTCCTCCAGCAAAGCCTAACAGGACTGCTGAGATGCAGGAGCGAGATATAAATGTCAGGTATGTATAAAGTATTTGTGATTGATTATTTCTATTTTTGCGAGTGCAGTGAATATAGTTTCAATACTTTTATAAAAAGTTTTAGATATCATTTTTAAAAAGAATAAATTGGTAACTTCAATTGTGTTGATATTCTACTCTCATAAGCAAAAACGCACCTAATAGGAAACTATTAGACAAAAAAATTAATTCAATTAACTTAAATAATTGATTTTTTTATTCGATTACGTTCAGAATTTCATTTAGTATATTGATTGCCTCATACTTATTTTAATTGATGATTTTTGCCATCAGCTGCCATGAGTTAATTGACTATGATCTCATTTTTTTAAAATTTATATTTCAACATGGACTATCATTCTTTCTAGGAGTAGTAGGATGCCATCTGCCGAATACTCAAACATGGAACGGGAAACTGGTGTGATGATCAGACAGAAACCATCTTCCAACGGATTCGCCAGCAATGGATTGCCTCATCACCAGATGTCACGACACACACTACAGGTTAGTAAAGAAAGCTTATTATATTTATTCTAACAAATCGTAAATTATAATCATTTTTCTAGTTTTGTGTGAAACAATTGCTGCCATTGTTAAATATAAAAAAACAATCGTCACAAACCAAAATGACGCACCTCATGTTTGACAAAACTTTGTCAAAATTTTATTGACAATATCTTCGACTATCTATCAAGGATCTATTATAATAATACTTATGATACGGAATAAACAATATTATTTGATGCACTATATCATTGTTGCCAACTGAAATCATTTTTAAAACGATATATTATAGTTTGGTCTTCCTTATAGTTTTATTGTTATCTCATTTTAATTATTTTTTAGGCTTTGAGTGCTGCTCCTCGGTCAAGGCTCATTCCATCTGCTGATTGGTTGCAGTTGAAAAGACGATCGGAACCGCCACAGAATTATAATTATAACCAACACTGGCTTATTCAGGTAATAATATATTATAATCATTTATTCATTCTAAATAAATTATATTGTACTACCACTTGAATGTGATACTGCATGTCCCGTATTTCCCCCAATATTGGTCTTATATTAATTTTACATCCAGAAAACGCATTAGGGCTTATTTCCGGGATAGGACTTACATGTTTGCCAGAAAAAATCGGATGACATCCATATTGGAGAGATGATATTTAGAAAAGTCGATGCTTTCAACAAATGACTTCTAAATTATTTAAAACTGGTAAACTTCCATATGTGAATAATGACCATAAATGACTTAAATGCAAGTGCTCGTTTAATTACTTCAGTATCCTCTAGCTTGAACAGTGTTGTCAATTTTCTTAGAAATAACTCATATTGTATTTTTCACTAGGTCTTATTTTTGTAGTAGGTCTAATATTAAAACCATCATTTAAAATCATGGTAGGTCGTATTTTCGGGGAAAGACGGTAATTCTCAATTGATATGAGTACACAAGTGAGAATTGTATACATTCTAAATCATTTTGCAGGCACTTCAGTTGTGACCATGATCTGTTTGTACTTTGGCTGAAATAGAAAGTAATGGATGTAGAAAATATGAGTGGGCTTAAAATTAATCTTATTTAATGTCTGCTATCTTATCAACATGTAATATTGACCAAATCTTTCAATTACATTATGTTTATTTAAGAACATTGAAGATGATATCAATTTGAATCTATGACATTTTTCTTATCCAATTATTTGTTGTCATAATAGTTTATCAATTACTTAAGGAAATAATAAATTAAAAAAATTAATATTGTCATGTAATACCTTCTTACACCTCGGATCATTTTTTGAGGCAGTTGAAATAAAATTATTTAAAATTTTAGCATTCGATAAAAGTGAAGATGCACTAATATCATATTATAATCACAGGAAGCAGAACAGCGTCGAATTGACCAACTACGCAGCAACATAAAGAAACAGTCGCAAGCAGGAGCTCCGTCTCTGGGCGCCAGACCTAAACACTTACCTGACGCTGTGATTCAAACTCTCACCCAAAGAGTGCAGAACATGGGCGGAGGAAATAGAGTTCCTCCTCCACCTGTACCACCACCAGCACCACCCTCTCAGTCTTCTTCACCACCGTCTGTTGTAAATGCAACAAGTGAGTCTCCTGAAAAGATGCTGAGTGTCAGCGGCAAAAAGAAGTGCTCACACTGCGGTGAAGAGCTTGGTAAGATTTTTGTAGTTATTCTTTTTTGACAGGAACAAAATATAGAAACATTGATGCGATGAAACAAAGACTCTCTAAGTGATTTCTGATTTCATCAAGTGAGATACACCACTACTATACTGTTCAAAGTATATTCACAAACAAAATTATAAGGAATACAACTTCTAAACTACTTTATAAAAGGTTCATCGTCTTGGTTATCAAAGTCCTATGATTGTCAAATAAGTAAAAAATATTGCACATGAATAAAATATTGTGCCTATACACTGTAAAATAAGCAAAGTATATTTTCATGTAGTAATTCAACAGTAATGAAACATGTATAATCTTTTTTTTAAGGTCGTGGAGCTGCTATGATTATCGAATCTCTTCGACTCTTTTACCATCTATCTTGCTTCCAATGCTGTGTTTGTGGAGTCAGGTTGGGTGACGGAAAGCTGGGAGCCGACGTACGCGTCAGACACCATCAGCTACATTGCCACAACTGTTACTCCAGTGACGACGGCGTCAAGTTTAGTTGTGTTTGAACAAACTGCTTGTAACGTGTAAAATAACATTTAGACTTTCTGTCAATTTTAATCCTTGACAGTTGCTCTGCGGAGCAGTGTTTTTATTATTTTTGATAATGTGGTTGAAGAACAATTCGTTAAAGTTGGAACACTATTCAGTGATGGTAAAATGAAAGAATGGAGTGAATCATTATAAACAATGAAAATGATAAATTCATGTAAGTCTGAAACCGTTGTTATTTAGAATCCACATGTGTAAAAATGTAAATAATATGTTAACAATAAATGTATACTTATGCCACATTCAACCATTAAATGTATATAAATTATTAGTGTAGATCTATACGAGTTTTAATGTAATATTTTTATTATTTTCTGAAATAAATTATACTGTGGCTTATTTGAATAATAAATGTATAAAACTCTTGCTTTTATGTTGGCCTTTTTTACTGTAGTGCGATTGAGCATCTTGTTGAATGATCAAGTACAAATTCAGGAACTTGAAGGGCTTTATTCGTACTTAGTTCCGATGCCATTCACATAGTTTTCTCAGCTGTATTATAATAAAAAAAATGTATAATTATAATATATTTACTTTGATGTTTATACGATTTGTAATAACACTCAAAATGATGCCATCTACCATGATTATTAGAAATATCTTGTATTAGTTTTAAATATTGTCAGTGTTGAACATAAACAACTGAAGTTATATATTATATTGTAATATTAAGTGTATCCAATACATATTGCTGAACAAAGTTTCTTTGAACCAGTCGTGTGCAATTATCGATCCGAAATGAATATATCAAAAATAATTTGTCCTGAATCTGTTAATATTTTTTTTATTAACAAGATATCACGGACTAAATGACGTTTGTACAAATCAAGCGAAAATATAAGCTTACCTAACAATATTCAAATGCAAATTATAAATATGTTAAAATAATTTATTTTGTTTCTTTACGAAAAGATTAGTATTATATTAATCAGAATATCACATAAGCGAGGAGAGTTTGACGGGAAGAGCAATTTTGTAATAAAAAAATAATTGCTGAGGATGTGTAGATACATAATATGAAAGATAGTTGTATATTGTGATATGAAAAATATATTTTAAATAGATATCAGGTGTACCTATAATAATTCCATACAATATGTAGTACTTCTACTCCAATGTAGAAAAAATGCTAAAAATTCTGTTGAGTGTGTACTTTTATAACAATCTATATAAATAAATATTTTCATCATTATTTGTAGTTTCAATTATTAATGTTTAATGGTCTTTTATCATATCTTATGTTGTGATTAAATATTTAATCACGTTTTTACGTACAGTAGAACCTCGATATAATGGACTAAGCTAGTGAGATGGCATCCATCATATAAAAATCAATTTTATTAATCCATTATTATTATTATTAGATTCAAGAAAATAATCAAGTATAGTTTGCACTTTTGAAATATGGTGTTCTTTTATATTCAACTGTTTGAAATTACGAGAATAATTTCATCTTTTTCACTTTCAGTCATTAACACCTTCATCTATTTCTAACCACTATAAATCATTTTCTTCGGCTACTTCTTTTCCACCACTATTCTGTAATGTTCTACAAAAAACGGGAACTTCTAACCCTTCTAAATCTATATCTGCATTTTGGCCATAAAACAATTTCATCCAACTATTTTCCGATGTTAGCACTTTCACTTCTTTACGGATATCTTGTCTGTTACATCGAGGTTTTACTGTACTGTCACTTATTATATAATATAAAAGTACATGACAAAAAATATATTCTAATCCTTCTTCATAATCTTCAATCTTAGAAACATAAGTCACATTGGAATTTATGTAAATATATGATATTTAGTTAAATAAAATGCATCACAGTTCAAAATTACAAATAATAAAATGAATGACAATATTTACATGAATGAGTCGTTTTAAATACATGATAAATAACCATTTTCGCCAACTGGACAAGTGGGATGATATAACTGAAAAATATATATATGTGAGTATTGGCTGTCTACCATTTGCTCAAACTATCAAATTCATGCCATACATTCGAATACTCAATAAAAATGTTGATTTTTTTTTTACTCATGACAGTCCCACCAGTGAAACTCAGTTTAGAACATTCGTAAGAGCCAAAGTGAGTAATAATCATTTTTATCATAATCTACAAGGGTCAGAGATTTAATCTAGCCCATTGAAAAAGTATGGATGTAGTATACGTCAAAGTAAGTAAATCTATTAGTGTCAAAAGGAATACAGACACAATTCTGCATCTGACCGTATCCTGCGAAAATTGGTATTTCTTGTTAAAATATAAATCGTTTCAACAACTATCAGATACTTCTGAAGACATTTTCGAAAAAGTTATGATATTATCATATATATCAACCGACATGTAGAAAAATGAAATTCATCATAAAAAAACCCACTCTTGAAAGGGTTAACACTTGGCTTGTGGGATCTCAGTCTGCGGGTAACTGAATATTCCATTTTTTTTTTTCATTTACGCATTTACTGCGGGACATGCAGGAACGTTCCGTCCATCATAATTTAAATATTTCGACTACCATAGTCAAACACTCTACTACATTTTTATAAGAAAACCAGAAATCTTTCTTGCTCTACATTTCATAAATGTAGCCACTCTTATAAATTTACACGTGTGTTAGGATTACCCAATTCCTAGACTACCATTTTTCAGCCGAAATCATCTTCTTTGGTTTGGTTTACTTTTTTTTCAGTTCGCATAAGACATCTTAAATACTTTCGTAAATTATAAATGAGTTTATTAATGCCGACGACGATTCTATTATATTTTTTCTAAAACATTAAAAATTAGCAACATCTATCTATTTAATTTTAAGTTATAATTATATAAATTGTTTTAATTCTGCGTAGACTGTTGAGTACAATAAAAAAATAAATATTCAAAATGTTTTAGAAAATATGTCAATATTCACAAACATTAAGCGCATTTTGCGAATTTGTCAAAAGTAGCCCACTGTAGATAATAATCAAATCGCTCGCAGGTTGAGTGCTAATCTGGTTTGGTCGTGACTTTATTTAGAATGGCTTCCAGTGCTTTACATTTTTGCCTTTCAACTGTTAGGGCTTGTTCATGCATGTTTTTCAATTTCTCTATCCGCATATCCTGCCTCAGTTCGAATTGTTCCATGAAGTCTAAAAACCATTTCGGTGGGCAATCATCTTCTCTAACTTCCTCCATTGATACTTCCATGATATTGTCATCATCATCATCTATAAATGTTGTCTTCATTTCTGTACTACTCGAAGCAGAGTCATCGACGTTACCTGGTGGTAAAACAATCCTCGACATTCTCTGTTTGCCTTTATACTCGTCTCTGCAATCGGGAGCGAAGAGTATCAAAAGATCATTATAATACTCCCAAGCCATTTTTTTGCTCTCATTTTTGCTATAATAATACTTTTTAAAAGTGTGCTTAAGGTTTCTCCATTTTCTATCACAGTGCGACCATGAAACTTGATATCCGTTCTCCTTCATAATTTTAGCTACTTTGGACCATACATCTTTTTGTTTCTTCAATGGATCTCTAAATTCTAGAATGAGCTCCCTGTAGCAGTTGATTAGACATTTTACTGTTGGTTTAGTCCATTCTATTTTATAATCATTCAACTGAGCCAATTTTAAATTAGCTACACATATGTCTTCTAATTTGACCAAGTTACCGTCTTGGTCTATAAACTGATATTGAATATTAGTATCATCTCCTATATCACCAGTATCATCTGTGAAACGAAAGATAAAATTATAATTAATTTTCATTTAGTTAACCTTGTTTTCTACTCCCATGATCTGCCATATCTCCATACCCATGATATGTGCCATACTGATCATAAAATGCTCTTCAGTGTCACAGATATTACATAGATCTTCACAGTGTGAAGACTCAGCTGAAAGATTGTTTTTTATAAGGATTGGATGTTCAGCAGTTATCAAAATATTCAAACATCTCCAACTTTAACTAACTCAACATGAATAAATGCAAATATAAGTCTAATACAGTAGAGTTCACTTAACATGATATCGGGGGGACTTAAATATTTGTTCATGTTAAATATCACATGCAAAAAAACTCACTAATGTTTTCTATGTTGTTAAATTATCTAAAATTATTAAATCACTTTTCCAACATGCGTTACGGATTTTGATAA